>PVLC010015981.1:0-36282 GCA_004027655.1 Graphiurus murinus
ACTTGTTCTAGGTAAATTCACAGGTTTCTCCAATTTGCTAGCAAATCAGAAAATTTCTTTTTCCTTCTTCCCAAAGACTTATCCCAATTATTTGATTTTGCAAATAGGGGTAAGTATCAGGATTTGGTAAAGTATGTAAAAAGAGGAGTCTCAGAAGGATATTTCATATTATTTATTCTGTTACCTATGACTTTGCCATAATCTTCAGGGATCTTATAGAATCAAGATTATTAAAAGTAAGATTTATAAAAATCCTAGCTGGGCATAGTGGCGCACGCTTGTAATCCCAGCATTTGGGAGGCTGAGACCAGAGGATCTGGGTTCGCAGCCAGCCTCAACTACTTAGTGAGGCATTCCGCAACTTAGTGAGATCCTGTTTCAAAATAAAGAATAAAAAAATAGGACTGGGAGTGTAGCTCGGAGGTAGAATGCGCAGTACTGAAAAAAAAAAAAAAAAAAAAAAGATTTATAAAAATCTTGAACTAAAAATAGAGCCAAGAAATAGTAAACAAAACTTACTGAATGATCAATGAGGCACAATATAAAAGTAGAAAATTATCCAAGGAATAAAAACATCAAGATCATCAATTTCATATATATTCAAAACTAGAATTTTCACTGAAATTTTGCTTATATATTTTATACACAAGAACTTAAACATTCTACCATGTTTAAAATTATCCTTCTGTCAATAGATTTTCTTAGCAGACCCTTGACTCTACCACATTTCTTTTGGTTTGAGGTTTTAGAAATACTCTAATTTTTTATAGGTAATGTTAATAGCTACCATGTACTACATATAGATCATATAAAATCCTATGCTAGTACGTTATATATAGAGTGGTTAATTAGCACACTATTTTGATATTTTTAGGATGAGGAGATTGAAGCTCAGAGACATAAATGATTTACCAAAGCTAGCCAGCTAATCCAAAGTGGGTTGAGCATTCGAATTAATGATAACTAATAAATGGTAATTAAAGAATAAAGGCACAAAGCAATGTGACACAAACTATTTAATACTTAACACTATATAATAAATAAGTGTTAATATTAAATAATTAATATTATAAATTGATTACATACACAAATGTCTGCTTAACTTGATAAGAATAGTCATTAGTGTTTTAAGGATGTATATTAATGGCCAATTTTATCAGCTCTCGAACATTCCTAATCCAATGACTGTCCATACCCTCTCTCTATGAAATGTGCAACCATCTTCTAAAGAATTTTAAAATGTCCTAATTCTCCTAATTTTATAAATGAGTTAACTACAGGCCAAAAAAGTGTTTTTAGTCTACTCCAAGTTGCTTAGGTCCTTTCTTTTGTTCATACTCCCTGTTTACATCATACTGCATTAACAATAATAGTCTTTCCCTCAGGAAAGACCCAGGATCATTTCCAGGGTTCTCCTTCAGTTTCATCATTGATCTTTATTGACCTAAAATCCAATAATGCCTTTCTGCCTAATAAAAAAGATGTTCTGCTGCAGTTTAGCTATATATTGCCTTCATAAAGCATTTCAGAACACATTTAAATGCTGACATCAGACAAAACTAACCAATCTTCTGATATTTTTCCTTTTTATTACTGTGTATTAATTGTACAGAATAATGAGTTTCATTGTGGCACATTCTTACATGCATGCTAGCCAATATTTTGTTCCAAAAGCTCAAATTGCTAACTTCATCTTTATATTCCTGAGAGTTTTCAAATGTCTTATACAAATTACTTTAAATGGCATATCTTTTCAAATTATCATGTATTTTTCAGTAAATGGTGCATGTGCCTCAAGCTTTCTTCATCATGATTTATTTTAAACACTACAGTTATCATTTTAAAGCACAAATGTTAGCGTGTGACCAAAATAGTTCCCAATGATTACAGAAAAATGTAAAAACTTTATAGGATGACATAAGAGCTCAGTAAATTGATTCAATCTTTTTCTGATGTATTTTTCTTCCTTTTAAACCTTATTCTTACACTTTTCTCCATTAAGCTAGCTAAAGTTCTGTCAAAGTGCCATGTTTTTATGCTTCTATGAGTTGTTCTTTCTCTCCTCCATCTCTCCTGCTTTTAGTATGTCTCTAAGACTCATCCCAAAGGATACATCCTCAGAGCACCCAAATAGAAAAATTTTCTTCTCTAGAATCATAAAATACTTGGTTCATTGGCCATGTATGTTGTTCATATATGCATTGTGATATTTGTAGTTATACATATGTTTGGTCCCACTGATCTCATCATACTGAAATGCCATTAAGAGAAAAAATCCTGAGTTATTCATTGCTTTGTTCTCACAAAAAGTAAGACCAATTTTTATACTTAATTAATTACTTATTCAATAAATATCTTAATAATAGAAAGATAGAAAGCCAGGCGTGGTGGCGCACACTTGTAATCCCAGCATTTGAGAGGCTGAAACCGGAGGATCCGGGTTAGAGGCCAGCCTCAGCTACCTAGTGAGGCACTCCACAACTTAGTGAGACCCTGTTTCAAAATAAAGAATAAAAAATAGGGCTGAGTGTATAGCTCAGAGGTAGAATGCCCCTGAGTTCAATCCGCACTACCGCAAAAAAATAAATTAAAAAAAAAAAGAAAGGTAGAAAGTGCAAAGTAAGACTTGTCTACTGTATTAAGAGTCTACACAGAAATTGCTCAAACAATTTTTAAGTACTGGCAAATTTTAAAATCAGAAAGTAGGTCTACAGGCTGGAAACTCAGGCCAACTGTTAATCTGCATTCTTGAGGCAAAAGTTTTTCTTCCACAGGAAAACTAAGATTTGGCTCTTAAGGTCTTTCAAGTGATTAAATGAGGCACAAATATTATGGAACTTCCTTTAATTAAAGTCAACTGACTGTAAATGTTAACCACATCTACAAAATGCCTTTATATCAACATCTAGAATAATATTTGGTTAAATAACTGGTTAGCCACATTGACACATACAACCATTATACCTAGCATATTAGAGTTAAACAGTTCAGCTATAATGTCATAGTTTAATAAAGCATTGAGGTCATCATTAGGGAAGATTAAAAAGGATAATTAAGTACAAGCCCCCTTGTGTAGTATCAAGCTGCTGCCTTGCCTGTCTGTGTTAAGGTGAACAGAACTCAAATAGCTTGAACAACCCTGATGCCTCTCCTTTTCTGCAACCAGGTTGCCCAGCTTTCCTTAATTTTCAAGGGCTGCATTCACTTAGCCAAGGGATCAAATGAACAAAGAGCTACCAATTTTGACCTATTTAAAGTGGAACCATGATCAGCACTAAAATCTGCCTCTCCATAGCCCAGATTAATAGAAGGCAACCTGACTCGCCCTCCAGACATGTGCCAGCTTGCATGACTGAAGAGACAGGAAAAAAAAAAAGCTGATTTCACTTTCAGAAGATTTTTATGGAAAGGTAGTCAATTTCCGTAGACATGCCGATCTTAGAATGACCACATGAAGCATGCTCAAACATAGAAAAATAATAAAGGATTTATGCTCAGATTCAGTATCCAAACTGCAGAAATGTCAGAATAATATGAACGTCAAATTAATTTTGACTTAGATAAAATAAAACAGAAAAGATAAAGTGCATATCATTAAAAGAAAATCTTGAAAGCTCCTGGTCATTTTTAAAGTGATATTACTCATTTTCCCATAGCTCATGATTTGCTTATTGTACTAAGGTCATGCTTGAGCTAATGGTGTCAGGTCTTAAACAAGTGATGCAAAAGAGGAATAAAATATTGTGGAAATTCAAATTGTGCAATTAAAGGCCTTATTCTACCATTTAATCATCTTTCTATCTCAAATATCCAGATTAAGAATTTTATTTTCAAGGGTCTTAAAATAAAAAAAGATGCTATTAAGAAAGGTCCCATTGAGCAAAATAAGGTAAGCATATACTTTATTCTCATGCACACATAAAACACTCATCAAACAACCCATGTTGTTCCTTTTTATCACAAAACCCTATAATTAAAACCACCAAAAGAACCTCTCAAAATATCTTTAATACTATTGTTGATAACTTCAAGCATAGAACCTGGAAGAGTTTATTTCTGCTACTCAACCTCTTATTGACCAGGTAGCCTGATTCCCTGGCTCATTAGTTTCTGGGATTATTAAGTGTAATTTTATCTGTGTCAGCTGAAACAATCCCTTGGTTGTTTCAAATGCTTAAGTGGCAATTTACATAATATCTATTTTCAAATCCATTCTAGAATCTTGTGATACACCAATTATCCAGTGAGTGTTTTAGAAAGAGTTGTAAACATGCACAACATAGTTTAAGTAATACATTCTACTATGTTTATTCCATTTATATTTTCTTACCATGACTTAAGTTGAAAATTATTTGTGATTTATCATAATAAATTATGAAAGCAGTATCACAAAGTCAAAAGAATCTGATTTTTACAAATCCTACTATACCAATTGAATAATTTGAATAGTGATGTGTTCTGGACAACTTCTTCTCAAACACTAATGTGAACACAAATACTTGAGGTTATCATTAATAAATGAAGATTCCAATTCAGGAGGCCTAAGGTGGGATGAAAAGTTGCCATTTTTAGCTCCTCATTAATGCTGATGCTGCAGATATACAAACTACTCTGAATAGAAAGGTGTTAGACCACAAAGAGAATCTGTGAATGCTACAAAAGACAAGTTCATGGTGCAATGAGAATATAAGAAAGGACTTTACTTATCTGTAGGATTCAAATATTGTTTCCGTGAGATTCTAAATTTCAGTTGATATCTCACATAGGTATTATCTAAGTAATGAAGTGAAAGGGAGAAGGATCTATGTGTGTATATGTTTGTGTGATTATATTTAATGCATTATATCTAACATATAATATATAAATTAAGGTCCTGTGATGGTAAGATGGAGGATGACATATTTTAGAATTGAAAAATACGCAAAGGACAAGTCCAAGTTGTGGCCTTAGATGAGGCTATTAAGATAAACATGAGCCAAGTCTTGCAAGCTTGTTGACCATATTGAGAACTATGGCCTTTATCCTCAGGACAATAGAGGTTCACTAAAGGTTTTAAGCAGAAGAAAACTATGGTCATATTTTTGCACTAAAATATCAGCCCAAATGCAATGTGAAAAATGACTTTTATGGCCCAATAAAAAACAGAAGAGAGAGGTGAGTACCTTGGGCTGGAACAGAAGTAGAGGAGATCAGGAAAGATTCATGAATTAAAATCTACAAAGCACTGTGAAGTTTCACATTAGATAAATAGTGTTCAGAGAGAAGATAACATTAAAAACTTATGCTAGGTATCTGGTTTATACAACTGGTACAATGGTGGTAGCATTTTTCAATATAGGGAGAACATGAAGCAGGTCGAGATGTGGGGAAAAAAAACTTATACACTGTTGTTGAGAATGTAAATTAGTATGGAAAACAGCATAGAGGTTTCCTTAAAAACTGAAAATAGAACTTCCAAAGGATCCAACTATACCCTCCTAGGTATATAATTGAAGGAAATGAAATCAGCATACAATAGAGACTCATGTATATTCATGTTTATTGTGGCACTATCCACAACAGCCAGATTATAGAATCAACCTAGGTGTCCCATCAACAGATGAATGGATTAAGAAAGTATGATACACACACACACACACACACACACACACACACACACACACACACACTGGAGTATTATTCAGGCATAAATAAGAATGATCTCAAATCATTTGCATAAAAGTGGATGGAACTGGAGGTCATCATATTAATTGAAATAAGCCAGACATAGGAAGACAAGTATTGCAACTTTTTCTCACATGTGTATACTGGAAGAAAATAAAGATAACCTGAAACTTAGAAGAAGGACTATTAGGTAAGGATAAGGTTTCAGGAAGAATGGAGAGAGAGAGAATAGATAGAAATGGAGTGTAATAGGGAAGATCCTAATCTTTTGGCGTTTGTTAAATAACACCACTTCCTATGTCAAAAATGGTTTCCACTCTCAGCATCTTTTTGTTATTGATACTCTGGCCTATAGTTCTACACTAAGCCCTTTAGATGAGTGTGTAAATTTGGCAAATAAATGAAACATGTAATTTCACTCTAAGATGTAGTGACCATTCTCTTTCAAGTTTATCATTACATGTAGTGTGCACATGGTCTCCGTCCTGGCAATTATATCTATTCCAGACAAAAGAAGTCCCAAAAGTAATTGTGCCAGTCATTCTTTCTGCCCTGATATTAGCTCTTTGTATTTGTGTATCCAAGTTAAATATACATTTTAAATTTAAAAAGTTTAAAAAAGAAACTTGGAAAGCTAAACTTTCAAATATCCATGGGCAGGCATAATGGGATAATTCATGTACTAATCATATGCCAATCATTAGATCCCAAAAGATTTTTATCTCCACATCATCAAGTATTTAAAATCCACTAATGTCAGATACATGTATTTCTCAGAGTACTTAAATGACTTATTAGCTATCTTTATTTCTGCCATTTCAAGATGGATATGTCATTTTTCTTTAATCATTTCAGTAATTATTAGATGTAACTTGCTACACAATGACCTGTGATTTCTTTTTAAGATGTATTCATTAGTAGACACATGCTCATCTTTAAGAAGAAATACACACTTGTTTTTATTTAGGGAATTGAGTACTAGGTATTTAAATTTATCAATGCTGAAAGATAAAGTTATAAAACAGGGGACATTATAAAATAACTAGGAGTCTTTAAAAATCGGTTTCATTCAAAATAATGAGTATGAACCCAGTGTTATTTTATTTTGATTTCTATTTTAAATTTTAAGTGATTCCTATACTTTTCTGTACTATTTTTCTCTCTAATATATACAAACTTCAAAGCACCTATTGAATCGTCAACTCTCATTGTTATGTCTTTTCAGAGTAATGTACTTCATGTTTTTTTTGCCTTCAGATTTTGGGAGATCTATTTTTTGTTGTTTGGGGGTTTTTTTGCATATAGAAGTATAGTGTCTGTGAAGTATATTTCAAATAAATACTACATGTATCTGTTCTGTCTTGTATTATCTGTTTGAAACTTTAAGGAAAACAATGACAAATCATTCAACATTATGGAGTGAATCAACGTAATAAGGAAAACTGCAGAAAGCTCCAGCTTCAAAACAGAGAAATGCAGTAGCACCACCTCCCAGGAAGTAGTTTTCCTTTAGGAGATTTTTAAAGAGAAATAAAACAAACAACAACAACAACAAAACAGTTAAGTGCTATGGGAATCAAATTTAGGCAAATCTACCCAAGAAGGCAGTAGCATCTTTTGATATTCTTCTCCAGAGATTTAGAAGATATGTATATTGCTTGTTTCTTCTGTCCACATACTTTCTTTTATATCACTTGTATATCTCTAAATTAACAGACAATTCCACACAAAGCTTTTCTCTTCATAGTCCAACCTAAGCTTTTCATAATCTGTTTTGAGATTTTATATTTTAATATTAAATGACATCTTAAGTGGTGATATTAAAAGTATGTTAAGTAACATAAGCCAGATACAGAAAGATAAGTATCGTATGATTTCTCTCATATGTGGAAACTAAAATTAATGAATAAAAGATTATTTAAAAGTAGAAGGGAGGTCTTTAGGGACTGGAAAGGTGACTGGGAAGATGAGGAGAATGGGCAGATTGGACATGACCAATAAATAATGTATACATGTATGGAAATGTTGTGGTGAAACCAATTAATGTGTGCAATTAATACATGTCAATAAAAAGAAATAAATATTAAAACAAAAAAAACTTCAAAAAAGTTACAATCATCAAACATTTTGCAGTAATAACATACTTAATAGTATTTTCATGAAATACTATTAAATTCCTTTTAAATCAGTGACTAGCATGCTACTTTCCTGTCTTCAACTGGATTTGCTAAATTATTGTATTCTTCATTATCTGTACCTTTGATTGACTCAAAATCTCTGTTTCCACTATCTTATTTGTTACTTGACATTTTACCTATATATTTGATTTAAAATAGTATAAGCTTAAGTTTTTTCATTCTTAAACAAAACAAAACACGAACACCAAAAACTTAAGCCTCATTCAGATCTCTTCTGCCTGATAAAAGTGTTTAAAATTTTGGTTCCATCTTATTTCTTTATACCTCAAACTAGTCTTAATTACTTTTGTTTTGCCTACATACAGTAAATATTTCTTTAGTTACACCTAGATATTTACCAAATTCTCCTTGTTACCTCTAAAATGTCCTACCTTCTAGGTTCTACTTCCTTTAAAATTAAATATAGCCTACAAAAATCATTCCCATAAGATAACTAAGTGGTAAACTCTAAGTTCTGATTGTCTATAAAAATTTTTACTTAAATCTTATTCTTGAATGATAACTTATCTGAATTTAAGATTAAAGGCTTACAATAATTTATTTTATATTTAAAATATCTTATTCCAGTGTCCTTTTTTCCTATTTTTTTTTACTGTGGCTGTGGAGAAGTATAACAATTATGCCTTTGATAAACTTTCCCAGGCAATTGCCAATAGTCTCACCTGTCTTCAGTATTCAGTATTTTGGCTAAAAAAAATTAAGATATTTGGAGATTAAGAATAATTGTTGTGATCTTCCCTCCTTTAATTCCATTATGTGAATTACTTGTGCATGCAAATTTAATGTTGCTCTTTAATTTGAATTCTAGCCAAACTGCAAAATATCACAAAACATTTGGTATTGAATTCCACAGAGACCTTTTGTCCTCACTTCGTAAGAATTTACCCTGAAGGTACAATTTCAATCATGTAGAAAAATAAATCAGCAACAGTTAATCAAATCAGCATATAGTTAACGTGGCATTATATTTACTGGCAAAAAGTGTTAGAAACAACAGCAATGATCATAGAGATGGTTAGTCAAATAATCTATTGCATGTCTACTTATGGAAAAAGAAAAAACAAATGGATGGATGATAACATAGTGATATTTATCTATTACTTATGGAGGCTATAGTCAGCCACAATATTTCTTTCTGCTACTTCTATTTTCAGTAGTTTTGAAAAATTAACATACGTGAAGCAAAATTCTCTGTGTCTCAATAAAACATGAAATTTTTATAAAATCCCATTCAGAATAAATGAAAGGAAAGATCACATATACTCATTTTCATTGAAAGTACTTTCTTGGATTAATACAGCTCTAGTGTATGATTTTATATGAATACTATTTAATCATTTTTTAGTTCTTCACATATTGACTAATTTGCATAACAGTTAGCTGCCTCTGTCTGATTCCCTATTAGACTGATTCTCTCTGCTTACCTTCCGAATCTGCCAATTATTAAGAGGACTAACCTGCTCTAAAAGGGAGATATGTGATTAATATGGCTTCATTAACCTCAAGAACATAAACATAATACTGTGCATTTTTCAGCAGAAACATCTCTCAGTATTTTTTAATCCTAACTAACGTGGAACACTGTAAACACAAATACAGTCTAAACCTCTGGGCTTTAAAGTGTCTAAAAAGTTTCTGAATCCAATAATAATCAAGAAAAGAGCACATATTGGTACAAAGAGACACAAATAATTATTGTCCCAATGTTTTCCACCTGTGGTCCAGTGGCAGAAAAACAGAAAAGCAATTCCTTGAGCATTTATTACTAAGCTCAAAAATAGTGCTCAAAAAACTAAAACAATGTACCTTTTTTCCATTAGTCCTTTCCCATAGGAAGATTAAGGATTATATGGAAATCCCTCTAATACCATCATCTAAGTTCTTAAAAATCCTCTCTTTCAATGATGTCTCTGCTGCATAATTTCTTTCCAATCAATGTATAACATCTACTTGCTTTCAACTTTACTCTCAAAAAAGTATCCACATTTGCTTAGTATTCCTTTTCTGTACTTCTCAGCCCACTGTAGGTTGAATCATTCAATATTGTACTGAAAAAATGTCACCCAATGTTTATAGGTAGCTTACTAATTGAATATGATGTGGTTTCAGAGAAAAAAAAAATAACAAGAAGAGAATACATATATTTAATATAACTGGGTAAAAGTAGACATTCACAGGAGACAAACTATTTTGTGAGTACTCATCACAAAACCTGTAAATATTAATTTTCCCCTAAATTATGACAAGGATTTTAAAGGAACACAGTTTTCTACCCTTAGGGTAATCAATAATTAAACCATTAGATAACAGCTAAGTCACTTGTCTCAGTGAATACATATAGAGCTAAGAACCAATGAAATTAGCTTTCTTGTCAAGTCTGACATTTGTTGTCCTAACCAGTCTTATGAAAAGCTTTTTCATCAAGAAAGACATCAAGAGATTTACCCGAATGTCCAACCAATTCATCATTTTTATGTTACAAACTCTAGGTAGTCCCTATGAGGGTCAATCAGATCATGTGCAAGTCCAGGACAAAATATAAATTTTGGGCTCCTTCAAAAATTGAGGACAACATGGTATTAAAATTACTAAGTACAATAAATGTTCTTCTGTGTTCTCTCTGTTGACTTTTCATGGTTCCTTTTATTCACTATTTAATAATGTTTTATTTTATTTTTATACTCTTACGGGTACACTATAGTCTCACATCATAAGGTAGTTCATACTGGATAGTGACACAAATACACAGAGCACTTGGTGGGCTTTCTCTGGCTCTCTCCCCATTCCGCTCCTCCCCATTCCCAATACAGGGTATTGAGATTGACACTGACATTCTCAAGTATGTACAATGTGGATAGAGATGATTCCTTCATTGATCCTTCCCCTCCCCCTTCCTTTATACCCTTTCCTTTGCTGCACTAGATTTTCTCCTCCATTATCTGAAGTCTCTCTGGTATCCCCATGCCTCCCTAGCTTCTGCATATGAGAGAAAAGATATGACTTTTCACTTTCTGTGATTGGCTAATCTCACTTAACATAATTTCTCTAGGTCTGTACATTTTCCTGAAAAATGACATAATTTTGTTCTTCTTTATTTCTGAGTATTTTAATGTTAAAACAAATTAAAATTTTATATTATTTTCATGATTTTTCTACTCATTTTATATTTTGAAATACCAGCTTCAAATAAATTTAATTTTCATGTAGAATTACTAAAATACATAATTCATATTTTGTACATTTGTATGTACATAGGTCATAGCAGAACAGTGGAGATTATGTTCAAAACTATTTTTATTTTACCTCTTGATGAGAAAACATTCTATTAATACTCTCTACCTTTTGGTTGCTGATGAATAAGGAAGACATCAATAAAAAGAAACTATATGCTATTCTATCTTTTCCATTCAGCATAAGTGGGTAATTAACATAGTAAAGTTATAAGAGTAAGAATAGATCTGAGTTTCTTTATTGAATATATGGATAATAGGAATCCACTTGGATATGTGAATATAGGAAACTATACATGAATAAGATTAAATAGATGATAGATAGATAGATAGATAGATAGATATGGTTCTTTAATTCTCCATGCTTTTTAAAATAAAATTGTTTCTTTCTTATTTATTTTAAACAAGTTCTGGATAACAGAACTGTGACTCCTTAGAGCTGTCAGCATTCATGCTTATCCAATTGTAGGCTCACCTTGCTCTTGCTGAACTCCCAGGAATGTATTATGGATCCACAGGAATTCTGTGCTCAAAGGGCATCATGAATCTGTGTGCAAGTGTAGTGGTACACTTCTGCTCTTATGTATGTTCCATTACTCCATCAGATTTAACCTACAAAGCAGAAGTTAAAAGATAAAATTATTATAAATGGCAGTAGCAGAGCACTAAACAAATACAGGGAAGACTTGCCTGCAACATCCATTTAAAAAATAATTTATCCCCTTCCTCAGCAGCCCTATATATAACTGTTTCTACCATCTTCCTTCTAAGACTCTACTAAGAATCTGTCAGGGTGGTTCTGTCACTTGCTGCAAGATTAATCAGCTCAGCTTTACTTGATCAATAGGACCTCCAGGTAGTTCTCATGAGGGGAGGGTCTTGGGCATTAGAGAGTTTAGAATAAAGTGTGACCTAACATTAAATAGTGGTATAAGATTAAATAGTGCCATGCATTTTATGCACTAATCTCACCCACAATATATTTTTCATTCTCTTATTTTGTACTGTTATACTTATATTTTTTATTAAATAACTCTGCCTTATTATGTACCCTTTTGGTAAATCACCTTAAGTCTTCTTTAGAATGAAACAGAATATTAGTAAACTTTAAAAATAGAGCTCTATAGAGTTTATCACATTTATATAAACAAATTATATGCAATATCTCTTTTCTAGATTCTCTCTCCTATCTATCTCTATTATAAAAATGATGGTAATCCTTCACAAATGAGTCTCAATGATTTTTGGTACTATCATATAATATCAGGATTCTATGTGTATGCTTAGAATTTGTTTTATTATGAATAAGGATGTCTCTTTTTGCTTCATTGGCTTTGTTGCTCATTTCTTAGTTGTATTCTTATTTGTTCTACGTATGATGATGGTCAACATTTGGTATGCAAATATTGATTTTAATCATTTATCTGTTCTTTTTTCTTTATTTTCCTTCTGCACAAAAAACTTGGTCCACACCTAAAATGGAACCAGTAGCCTGTTTTCTATTCTTCTGGAATGTATCACACTTCCATAATCACATTTAAAACAAATATAAATACCAACGCTTAATAATTTTCTTTGGCTTCATCTGACAGAATAATAAGCAAACAAAAGTCATTATATACTTTGAGTGTGTTTTGTTTTTTAAATGTATTATGTTTTGAAAATATTTTTAAAATTGGTTGTTTCAAATTAATTGCTTATAGATCTACATAATATTGATTAGTAAGCATTTATATTGCTTCTTGTTTCTCCTTATCCTTCCTTCTTTGAATAAAATGATGTTCTCTACAGAGTTAGGAGAAGCTTGGAAATCTAGTATCTCAGTATAAAAATTTATATAATGATAAAAACATAAAATCCTATTTTTTCACAGCATTATATCTCAATTTTTTGAAAGTATTTATTACATTGTTTAAGGGTGTCTATTTCTTGTGATGTATAATATGCAATGGACTGAATTGTGTTCCTCTAGAATTCATGTTTAGCTGCCAATGTGATGGTGTTTGGAAGTCAGACTTTTGGAGTATAATTAGGTTTGCATGAAGACATGAGTGTGAAGCTCTCATGATGATCTGTGCCCTTGTAAGCAGAGACACAAAGAATCTCTCTGTTTATCCCTATCATGTAAGGATACAGTAAAAGATGGCTATCTACAATCCAAGAAAGGAGCCCTCACCTGAATATAACCAGGCTGGTATCCAGATCTTGGACTCTCTAACCACTAGCATTGCTGCAAATAAATGTGTGCAGTTCAAGCCACTGTCTATGATATTTTGCTATAGTAATTTGAGCTGACATACTCTGTACAAAAATATTAAAATGAACTATGGAAAATAGTTGGAGAATGTCAAGAAGTTGCCATTAGTTCATTGCTCCAGTTGTTAAGATTAGGATACTATTAAAAGCTACCTGTACCAAATTCTGAGGGAGTCCGTAACTATATATTTATAAAATTGATGTTTCAGAAGAAATTGCCCCATTGTCAGCATCCAGAAATCAATTATACATTTTCAATTTAATATTTCATTATAATCCCAACAATTGGATCTATATTTGGCCTAACACACTAATTGCTCACCTCGCTATCATTCTCAGGGATCAAATGAAAATTTTTTTCCCTGTACCCCAAGGCATACAAACCCAGTTCAATGTTATTGCATTTCCATCATTCTTTATAGGCGACAAATGTTGCCTTTCCTTGGGTTATAAAATGGAGTCATGATATTTTTATAGTGCTCAAAGTGAATAATTCTAAGTCTTCATTCCATTTTTCTTCCTTTATTGAGTAGGCGTCTTAAATGTGCTGCGGTACCTATTCTTTAGTAGTTTGCACTTACTAATGACTTGAAGAAAGGAAACCCAAAAATATTCTTCTCAGTGTTTCTATGAAAACAGTGTGGTAGCACAATGGCCCTCCAAATATGTCGATACCCTAATGCTAGGGACTTGTGAATATTATATTCAATGTCAAAAGAGATTTTGCAGATGCATCTAAGTTTATGTATCTAGATTGCCTTAGTGTACCCAAGTCACCCATAAGCCCTTAAAAGAAAGGAACTTTAGCCATTAGGATTCACAAATATATGGTGGTGAGGGAAGAGTATGAGCATAAGAGGATATCAGAGTGAGTCCATTGAAAGGATTACATGTACATTTTTCTGGCTATGAAATAAAGGGGTTCAATCTAAGAACACAATAGACACTGCTAAGAGAAAAGAGTCCCCTTCAGCTAATGGCCAACAAAGAAAAGGAGGCCTTGGTCCTACAACTACAAGGAGATATGTTTTGTCAATAGCATGATTATCCTTGAAGCACATCCTTCCCAGAGCCTCCCAGTGAGCTCAGCCAACTAATACTTTGATTTTAGCCTTGCAAAGCCAGTGAGAGTACAGAATGCAGTTGAACCATGCCAGATTTGTGACCTAGAGAAACATGAGTTAATAAATTACTTTGTTTTAAGGAAACGTTGTTTGTATTGGCAATGCAGCTATGTCCACAGGTAAAATAATTGAATCATGAGAGCTCTCACCTCATCAGTGGATAAACTGACTGATGGATTAAGTTTAAATAGACTTACTGGATGGTAACTATAGTCAGGGAGGGTGTGATTGTGGAATAGGCCATTAGAAGCATGACCTTAAGAACTATATATGTCCCTGATTCCCTCCACACTTTTACTTTCTTTCTCTCTCTCTCTCACTCTCTCTCTCTCTCTCTTTCTCTCTCTCCCTCCTTCCCTCCCTCCCTCCCCTTTCTGACTACCATGAGCTGGGTAACTTTGCTCTGCACACCTTGCTACTATGGAGCCAGTCATCCATGGACTGTATCCTTTGAAACAATGGGTGAAAATAAACCGTTCCTCCTCGAAATTATTCTTATTAAGCATTTTGGTCACAATGATGCAAAGCTAACACAGTGGTCTTTTCAATCACTGGCAAGATAGCAGTTTATCTCACAGAAGTCCTTCTCCTCTAGTGAAGTCAGTGCAATACTCATAGGTATTACTCTCTTACCACTATGTTATTATATCTTATTCTTTGGCCACACAAGTATTTTAGCTTACACACACACATGCATACAAACAGACACACACACACACACACACACATCTGCTAAAATTTTTTCACAGTATACCTACAGGACAAAAGTGGTTGAATATTAATAAGTTTTGTACTTTAAACTCATTCTCCTCATCTCTGATACCAACCTTGAGAAGTGAGAATATCTGTCATTATATCAATGTTTTTTTGACATATTTTCCTTAAACGATTATAATTTACTTTATGGAACTATATCTTTTATATATGGTGTAACTTATCCTATACAATATAAACAAGACAGAGGATTGGGGATTCATGTACTTAACAAACACCAAATAACCTCCAACATGTATAAAGCAACACAGTAAACATTACTGATAGCTGCACAATCCAAGTAAACAGATGCTTCCCTGAAGAGTATGACACCTATTTGGGGAAAAGATGTTTTAATCACTTGTAAAGTTAACAACAGAACAGGCTCAATACTAGTCAATACTTATATAACTCTAACAATATAACCTAAGTATAATATTCAGAATAATACAGTGAGATAGATATCATTATTATAACTATTGAATTCACAGTGCAAACCAAAGCACACAGAATAAATAGCTTGGCCAAGTCTCCACAGTTATGTAACCTCAGAATCAAAATTAGGCAATGTGGTACCACTCTTGACCATCAGATTAAAGTACCTCTGGTTACATTGCCTTGGTTAGGTTTTACTTCACATGTATGTGAAAATGCATATGTTCATGAAGACCTGAACAACTGACCCAAGAAATAATTCACTTGTACTATTTGCAAATAAATGATTCTTTATTGGATATCACATTGATGTTCTAAATACTGGTCTGTCATATAAGAAAGTATATGGCATGTTCTATTCAGTTTAGAAAGAGTTCATCCCACAATTTATTACAGTAAGAGGTATGTGCATGTACATCATTATCCTTACGAACTAAATTATGATGTGAGACTTTGATGCACCAATAAAAGTATAAAAAAGACATTCCCTATTAAAATGTAAGATATTCCACTCTTGAAATTTATTATAAAATATAAAAGTATTGTTTATCACACTAACATTATTCTTTTGGAGTTTTGGATTTTTCAGACTCTGGAACATGCTTCCTTAGGTTTTCAGATTCTGAATGTGTTCCTTTATGTGCATATTTTAGTAGCAACTTCAGTTTTGCTAAGCCTTGAACAAAAATCCCAGTGCAGTTAGTTGATACCATAGAAAGAACAGTAGTTAATGGTGCATATGTAACGAGTTTCCTCACCAAGATTACAAAGTTGTATTGTGCACTGAAACAGCCTTTCCATCTCAGTCACTGACCCGTCACATCCAATTAAGATTAATGTTCAAAGTCCCGGCACCCCCAGTGAGCAATTCACCAGTCAAATATCACTCATTTAATCTCTGTCTTTTATCCCTATAGTTGTTGGATGTTCAATCGTGACTTTGAAATAGTTATTTCATTTCCCCTGGTTTATAGATTAAAAAAAAGGAGAGAGAAACCAAAGTAAATTAGAAGATGTACCAAAGAACTCTGCTATAAATTATTTCCCAATGTCATTTTTCTTTACTCTTAATTGTAATGATATTTAAGTTATTCCCCATTTTTCCAACTCAAAAAAGTAAATTTAACTTATAGTTCAGATGGAATAATTGAGTTGGGCTTCCTTTAGATATCTCAAATTAAAGACTACAAAGTTATTTTTTTTTTCTGTCCTCATCTAACTCTCTCAGAAAAGATCTGGACAAGAAACATTCTAGCCCTGTGCTAACTACTTTGGGGTCTTGACTATTTATGAAATATATAAGGTAATTCTTTACAGAATTTGGTTTACTGTTCCTTTCTCTTCCATCCTCTCACCTCATCCATTATTTCTTTCTTTCAGTGTGACTGGGTTACTTTTCTTCATTGAAAAGAAACAGGTTTTAGAATGCATCAGAATGACTTGAGGGCTCACTAAAAAACTTAGATTGCTGAGCCCCAATTTCAGTTTTTGATTTTGTACATCTGGGGTGAAAGTTGAAAATTTTTATTTCCAAAAAGTTCCCAAGTGAAACTGCTGCTAATTGGTCTGTGGACTTCCCTTTAAGGACAACTATGTTAGAAATTTGTGGAGAGAAAGCCCAAGATGGCATCTGAGTGAAACAACTTTTCTCAGGCGCTGTGAGCTTGCATCAAATTTACCATAAAAGCAGTTTCCTGATGGAAGAAAGAAGCAACAAAAAAAGGGAGCAAAGCAACGAACACTGAATCACAGGTGAAAAGAACCCAGAAAGGGGACCAGGGAGACCAAAGGAGCCTGTGCACTCTGCAGAGGTGCACACTGCGAAGCAGCATCGGGGGACCATTGAGCTAGCTGCCCAGCAGGGTGGCTACCAGCATCAAGACAACTAACGACCTCCAGCATACCCAGCGACCAGATGTGGAGTAAGTGAATCCAGAACTCCGCACCCTTTGCAGGTGGCATATCCCCACAAAATTGACAGTGACTGGATGCCTAGGACCAATAGTTTAAGCCAAGGTGAGGCCACTCCAGTCCACCTCTCCCCCCAGAGCCAGAGCAGCAATCAACTGCACTGCAGACCTTGAATCAGGACTGCCGCAAAAGCAGCCTCTTGATGGAAGGAAGGAAGAGCAAAGCAGCAAAAAAGTGAACAAAGCAGTGAGAACAGCTGAACAGAACCCAGAGACCAGTCCAGGAAGAACAAAGGAGACTGTGCATGCTGCAGTGGCATGCACCTGCAGAGCGAAGGCTGCCATTGAGCTAGCCACCAGGCGCAGAACAGCATGGAGGAATTGTAAGTTTTTGGAGCCTTGGGGAGGGGGCCCTGGGCAAAGGACAGGCTCAGTCACCTGCCCCTCTAGCAACTGGCTAGGTGCAGAAGTGCGGGAGGGACCCAGAGCACACAAGGCATAGAGACCTTACAGGCCCCCTGAAAAATGCCTGGCATTTAGACTGCATGCCCACCATCAGCAAAGGCAGAGAGAGAGAGACGCACACAGGGCCTGTGAAAAGCGTGGAGCCTCTGGCTGACACTGGGTCCAGACTCAGTGAACACCCCCCTCCCCCACTTACATAGATAAGAGCAGCACAGGGACAGGTCCTGTGGAGAGCTCAGAGTCACAAGTTTGCAGCAGGAGGGGTACCAGTGGAACTCCCTACCTGCACTGATAGAAAGAGCAAATAAGATTGCTTGAAACATACTTGAGAATCTAGTATAGACATTTAAAAGTTGAAAATATCCACACAGATCCAAAAGGACTGCAGAGGCCAACTCAGTTCTGTACCTACATTCTTGCAGGGGCTTTGTTTTTGTTTTTGTTTCTTTTTGTTTTGCTTTGTTTTTTTTTTCTTTGTGGGTGTTTTTCTGTTTTGTTTTATTTTGTTCTTACTCTGTTTTTGTTTTATATTGCTTTGTTGTGTTTGTTTTAGATGATTGGTTGCTTTGTTATTTTTTGCTCAGTCTGTTGACTCTCTTCCTCATCCCCTTCACAAGCTTCCTCTCCCTCTCCTATCTATATTCCTCTCCTCAACATGTTTCTTTCTCTTTCATTTTTGTCCCTGTCTCATATCAAGACCATTTCATACCACTACACCTAAATACTCTACATTGACTACCAGAATCCTCTGACATATCCACTATCTCTAATATCTACCATATATCAGCTCAACACACTCAAACCCTTATTCCACTGAACCATACCTTCTACTTTACCCTATTCTTCCATTCATCACTGTAACTTCTCACCCAACCTTCATCAGTGAACACAACCTACCCCTGTATATACCAAAGGACACATCTAAATCCCTACTACAGAGATTGGACAGAGAGGTTTACCACCAGAAGGGACTGTCAAACCCTAAGGATAAACTCACCTCTGCTGATGGAAAGAATAGCTCAATAAATCCCACATCAAGGTCTAAAAACAAAAAGGATACAAGGTCCTACTCACACTTCTGAGACGAATCCCCATAACAGAAGGAACAAACAGACCCTAGAAGTCAACACCTGAAACACACCAATGGCACCATTAGAGAGGGCAGATAAGACCCTTGAGTAATTGCAACTCAGTACAGGATACTACTCCCAGAGAGTAAATAAAAATCAGAAATCTATAAACTGGGAGAAAGCTTGCAATAGCAGCAAAGATATAAATTTAAGAACAGGGAAACCATGGGAAGGAAAAATAGCAAAGAAACAATGAGCTACCACAGTCCCACAATAACAGAACTCACC
The DNA here is from genome assembly GCA_004027655.1 of Graphiurus murinus. Taxonomy (NCBI): domain Eukaryota; kingdom Metazoa; phylum Chordata; class Mammalia; order Rodentia; family Gliridae; genus Graphiurus; species Graphiurus murinus. The sequence goes on from PVLC010015981.1 coordinate 19,394, forward strand.
AACCCAGAATGGCAGAGACTACCATAAGAATAATTCAGATGTTTAATAGTAGAAATAATACAAGATTTCTGGAAAGAATGCAGGGAGAGTTGGAAAGAAATAAAGGAACAAAAAACAAAGAATCTGACACCCTGAACAGGAACCAAAGAGAAGCATTGAAGGAAGTGAAAGAGGCAATAACTGAAGGGAAGGCATAAATACAAACTATAAACAGTAGATTAGACCACATGGGAAATAGAATATCACTTTTAGAAGATGACCATTCCAAAAATGAATCCATGCTACATAATCTAGAAAAAAATTGACATTATGAATTAGATATCGACGAGATCTGGGCCAACTTTAAAAGAGCTAAGCTAAGAATAATAGGCATAGTAGAGGGACTAAAAGCTGAAACTAATGGAATAAACCATCTTTTCAAAGAAATAATATCAGAGAATTTTAAAAACATAGAGAAGTTGACACACAGGTACAGGAAACATATAGATCCCCCTCTAGACAAGACCAAAGAAGAGGCTCACCTCGCCATATAATAATCAGACTGACTAATGTAGAGGCCAAGAAGAAAAATCCTAAAGGCAACAAAAGTAAAAGGCCAAGTGACATTTAGAGGCAAACCAATTAGAATCACCCCAGACCTCCCAAACCAAGTCATGAAAGCTAGGAGGGGCTGGAGCAACATATTCCAAACTCTGAAAGAAAATAACTTACAGCCAAGACTCTCCTACCCAGAAAAACTCTCTCTCAAAATCTATGGGGAAAAAAAAAACCTTCCATGACAAACAAAAACTGTAAACATTTATGTCTTCCAAACCAGCACTGGATAAAATACTCAAAGAGATTAACTACAAAGAAGAACTAACAAGTAAACATCAGAATCAGAGAAAAAATAATTTCCAGGCAGCAAACAACTAAGCAAAGAAGAATAAAAACTACATCAAACGGAAGTCAAAACTCAAATGTTAGGACTCAAAAATCATCTCTCAATAATCACATTGAATATAAATGGCCTCAACTCCCCAATAAAAAGACACAAGGTGGCAAAATGGATTAAAACCCAGAATCCATCTATATGCTGCCTGCTAGAAACAGATCTTACAAGCAAAGATTCCCACAAACTAAAAGTGAAGGGCTGGAGTAAGGTAATCTATTCCAATGGAATATGAAGACAAGCAGGAATAGCAACTATGATATCAGATAAACTAGATTCAAGGCTAAGCTTATCAGAAGAGACAAAGAAGGTCATTTTTTACTAGTAAAAGGAACAATCCAGCAAGAGGAAATAACAATTGTCAACATTTATGCCCCAAACTTAGGTGCAGCCACTTTCATAAAACAAACTCTTCATGAAATAAAATCACACATAGATCCAAATACAATAATACTGGGAGACTTCAATACTCCTCTCACATCACTAGACTGATCATTTAAACAAAAGTAGAGATGCCTCAGTCCTAAGAACACCATAAAATAAATGGACCTATTAGACACATACAGAATATTTCACCCAACTACAGCTGAATTCACATTTTTCTCAGCAGTGTATGGAACCTTCTCCAAAATAGACCACATTCTGGGCCACAAAGCAAGTACTGGCAAATTTAAAAAATGTAACATAATTCCCTACATCTTTTCAGACCACAATGGAGTGAAACTAGAAATCAACTCTAAGAAGACCCAGAGTAACCATGTAAACACATGGAGACTGAACACCACACTGCTGAATGAGGAATGGGTCATAGAAGAAGAAGGGGAGAAATTAAAAAATTCTAAGAAAATAATGAAAACAAGAGACACAACATATCAAAATCTCTGGGACACTGTGAAGGCAGTACTAAGAGGAAAATTTATAGCACTGAGAGACCAAATAAGAAGAACAGAAAATCACCAAATAAATAGTGCAAAGTCCTTGAAAAACAAGAACAGTCTAACCCCAAAGCTAGTAGAAGACAGGAAATTATTAAAATCAGAGCAGAAATTAATGAAGTAGAGAATAAAAAGATAATGCAGAAAATCAACAAGGCCAAAAGGTAGTTTCTTGAAAAAATAAACAAGATAGATAAACCATTAGCCAGCCTCACCAAAAGAAAGAGAGAATCAATTAAAATTACCAAAACAAGAGATGAAAAAGGGGATATTACTACCAACAGTGTGGAAATACAGAGGATCATCAGAAACAACTTTGAAAAACTATACTCCAACAAAATGAAAAATCTAGAAGAAATTGACAAATTTCTAGACACATATAACCTTCCTAAATTGAGTCAAGAAGATATAGAAAACCAACCAATAACAATCAAAGAGATAGAAACAGCTATAAAGAGTTTGCCATCAAACAAAGGCCCAGGGCCAGATGGTTTTCCAAGTGAATTTTACAAAATATTTATAGGAGAGCTAGTCCCAATACTCCTCAAATTATTCCATGAAATAGAAAGAAATGGGACCCTCCCAAACACATTCTATGAAGCCAACATCACGTTAATAAAGAAGCCAAATAAAGGCAGCTCAAGAAAAGAAAACTTTAGGCCTATATCATTGATTAAATTAGACACAAGACTGCTAAACAAAATACTAGCAACGTACATTCAAAACCACATCAAGAAAATTATACACCATGACCAATTCAGGTTCATTCCAGGGATGCAAGGCTGGTTATGTAATTCACCGCATAAACAGAATCAAAGACAAAAATCATATGATCATCTCAATTGATGCTGAAAAAGCATTTGACAAGATCCAACACCCATTCATGTTAAAAGCACTGCAGAGAATCGGAATAGAAGGAACACACCTCAACATCATAAAGGCAATATACAATAGGCCCACAGCTGATAACATATTGAATGGAGAAAAACTGCAAGAGTTCCCATTAAAAACAGGAATAAGACAAGGATGTCCATTATCACCTCTTCTGTTCAATATAGTACTTGAGATTCTAGCCAGAGCAATAAGGCAAGAGAAGGAAATCAAAGGGATAAAAATAGGGAAAGAAGAACTAAAACTAGCCCTTTTTGCAGATGACATGATATTATACTTAGAAGATCCAACAAAGTCAACCAAAAAACTTATAGAACTGATCAATAAAATCAGCAAAGTGTCTGGAAACAAAATCAATCTTCAAAAATCAGAAGCTTTCATGTATGCCAACCATAAATCCACTGAAAAAGAAATCCAGAAAACAATTCCACTCACAATAGCACCCCCCAAAATAAAATACTTAGGGATAAACCTAACCAAAGAGGTAAAATATCTCTATAAGGAAAACTATAAAAGTTTGAAAGAGAAATTAATGAAGACCTTAGAAGATGGAAAGATCTTCCATGCTCTTAGATAGGCAGAATAAATATCATCAAAATGGCCATCCTACCAAAAATGATCTACAGATTCAATGCAATACCCATGGAATTACCAAGGTCACTCCTCACAGACATAGAAAAATCAGTCCTTAAATTAATTTGGAATAACAAAAAGCCCAGAATAGCTAAAGTAGTTCTCAGCAACAAGAACCATGCAGGAGGTATCAAAATACCTGACTTCAAACTCCACTACAAAGCCACAGTAATAAAAACAGCATGGTATTGGCACAAAAACAGGCACATAGACCAATGAAGCAGAATAGAAGATTCAGAAACAGACCCACATGCTTACGTGAACTGATTTTTGACAGAGGAGCAAAAAACATACACTGGAAAAAAGATAGCCTCTTCAACAAATGGTGTTGGCAAAAAATAGTTATCCATATGCAGAAAAATGGAAATAAACCCCAGTTTCTCACTTTGCACAAGAGTCAACTCAAGGTGGATCAAGGACCTAAGTCAGGCCAGAGACCTTACAGCTACTTGAAGATGGCATAGCCACAACACTACAACACATAGGTACAGGTAAAAACTTTCTCAACAAGACTCCAAAAGCACAAGCAACTCAAAGGAAGATCAATACATGGGATTGCATTAAACTGAAGAGCTTCTGTGCAGCAAAAGCAACTATCAAGAACCTCAACAGAGAGCCCACAGAGTAGGAGAAAATTTTTGTCAGCTACTCCTCTAATAGAGGACTAATACCTAGGATATACAAAGAACTCAAGAAACTCACAGCCAAGAAAACAAATAACCCAATTAAAAAATGGGCAAAGGATCTAAATAGACACTTCACAAAAGAAGAAATACAAATGGCCAATAAATGTATGAGGAAAGGTTCTACATCATGAGCAATCAGAGAGATGCAAATCAAAACTACCTTGAGATTTCATCTAACTCCAATCAGAATGGCATTCATAAAATCACAAACAACAACAAATGCTGGCGAGGGTGTGGAGAAGTGGGAACCCTAATACATTGTTGGTGGGACTGCAAATTAGTGCAACCACTTTGGAAAACAGTATGGAGGATCCTCAGATGAATGGGAATGAACCTACCATATGATCTAGCAATATCACTTCTGGGTATCTACCTAAAAGAATGGAAACCAAACTATCAGACTGACACATGTGTATCTATGTTTATAGCTGCACAATTCACAATTACCAAACTATGGAAATAGCCAAGATGTCCATTGACAGATGAATGGATTACAAAATTATGGGAAATGTATACAATGGAATTTTACTCAGCCATAAAGAAGAACAAAATCATGTTATTTGCAGGGAAATAGATGGAACTGGAAAACATTATGTTAAGTGAGATTAGTCAGTCACAAAATGTAAAAAAGCATATGTTCTCCCTAATATTTGGATGCTAGGGAGAAGATGGGGCATATTAGCAGAATATAAGCTACTGACACTCTTTCTAGCAAACAGAGATGCCTGAAGACAAAACTGAAATTGAGAAAGCATCTATTACTTCATCCATTCATGATAATTCAATGATTGAGTGTGTGTGTGTGTGTGTGTGTGTTTAGGAGAAACACACTTTCTCAATGGGGGTCTGTGTGAAATAGAACAAATTATTTTGTTAATATCCTTGTTAAAGTTTACTAAAATAGTTTTAAAGCACGTATTGTAGTAGTGTTGAGTAAATGCTTATGACAAGAAATTTAATGAAGGGGATTCTAGAGAATGGGTGTGTCATTTTCTCTACATACATAATTATTTAAAAATTAAGATAATTTCTTATACTAAAAGTGGTAACAAATTCCAGATAATAATTCTTTTCTGTACCCTTTTCTCAGCAGGATATTATTTTTATAACCAATTATGGTAGAATTTTGTTAACTTATTAAACAGAACAGTTTCCAGATCTTACTTTGCTATATTCTCACCATTCCTTTCCAAATATTGATTATAAACCTAACTCCCATGGAAAATGTAGTGCTTTTAAAAATAGTTTTGTTTCTCTGAAGAATTTGGAAAATTCTAGGCAAGATAAATTATTTTTATAGTTCCCTGGAAAGAGCTTTGATTTAACAACATCAAGTGCAGTAATTTCCTTTAGGACATAAAGAAAATTGACTTACACAAGGTACAAATAGATGGAAATGTTCTATAGGTGGAAAGATCAATATCTCAAAAATATATCTAGATTTGAGATAAAGACCAATTTGGACAGAAGGCCATGCTGATCCTTTTGAATATATCTTTCTCCTCTTGAGCATAACTTTAATACTCTTTTGGTATTTCCTTTTCATTTATATGCTTGCATTTTCCATAATATGAACTTTTATGATTCCTATTTTATCAGAGAGTTTGAAGCTTTGTTGTAAGGGATATAAATGAGCATAAGATAAGAAACTGAACTGGATGTGTGTGGCTTACTAATCACTACATATTAACTCTTTCAGTTATCCAAAACAGAAACCACCTCTCATTTAGTTATAACATTAGTTCTTTACTTTAGAATTTACCTTCTCTGCTCATAACTCAACAGGGATAAAAACCAAAACTGATACTTAACAAAGCATTACATAGGTTTTTAGGAATGAGAATTAACTAGGAACACTGCTTCTTATAGGTTTTATGCTAAAATTTGATTTTCTATAATTTATGGGCTATATAACTGGTTCTTCAAAAAAATCTTTGTGTAAATATTTAAGTAGACTCAAAATTTATTATAAGTTCATATTTGGATACTCATTTGCAATTTACAAAGATTTTGATGATTCCTCAGTTAAATGTTTTTGTTAGATTGTGGTAGACAACCAGTGTCTATATATGAAACTCAGTGAGGAAAAGAAAACATGAGAGTGGGTTTTTAAAAATAGCTTTCTTATTCCTTTTGTAGCCTGAGAGAGGAATCAGTGAGATGATCTGTCAATTCTTGAATCACTGAAATAGGATAATCAGCAAATACACTATCATATGTATAAGACTCATAAATATGTTTACTTTAGTATACAACATGAAAATTTATGTTTGCTTCATAGAATATTTCATTATATTATAGTATTTTAATTAAATACTGGGGACATTTTCAAATAGTATAAAATTTGCAATACTAAGCAAAGATGATAAATAATCATCATGAAACAAATTTATTTAAATTTATATATGCAATAAATACCACATTTACATTATTACTAATATATTTTAAAATCAGAGAAGTCTTTGAATATTAATATAGCATAATTGTTTTAATTAGTTAATTTGATAATTGTCATAACTACTAACATTTTAATTAAAACTTCAGAAAATGGCAACTCATATCTGGGTATGTATTCTTTATGTTTATTTAATGAGAAAATATTTCAACACTCTGAATATTTTTTCCAAAATATTTAAAAGCTAAAAATGGAACTACTATACAACTTGTTGGTATTTTTCCAAAAGAATTAATGTTAGAATACTATAGTGATACATGCATAGCCATGTTTATAACAGCACAATTCACAATAGCCAAATTATGGAACTAATACAGATGTTTGTCAACAGATGAATGGATAATGAAAATGTGGTATATACACATGACAGAATTCTACTCAGTCATAAAGAATAAAATTATGCCATTTGAGCTGGGTGTAGATGGGCATGCTTGTTATTCCAGTACTTGGGAAGCTGAGATAGGAGAACCACAAGTTTTTAGCCATCCTCAGGAAATTAGAGAGGCCCTCTACAATGTAGTGAGAATCTATTTCAAAATAAAAACAAAATAAAATAGGGCCAGAGGTGTAGCTAAGTGGTAGATTACCTCTGGGTTCAATTCCCAAGACCATCAAAAAAAAGTTTATTGAAGAAAAATGGACAGAACCAGAGAATATTATGTTAAATAAGATCGACCAGTCTCAGAAAGTGAAGACTTGCATGTTTTCTCTCCTATGTGGAAGTTAGAGAGAAAATAGAAATGCAAAGGACTTTAAATAATGAGAAGAGAGTCTGGTTTGAATAGTGGATGGGACTTGAGGGAGAGATTTGGGTAGGAAAAAAAAAAAAAAGGATTGAGGAAGGAAACAACTCAAATAACACTGTGGCCATAGATGGTGTTAATACCAGTTTCACTAACATATGTGGAGAAAGAGGAGGGAGGGAAGCAGGCGGGATTCAGAAGGAAATACCCCAAAAGTTGTGTGCATGAACATTTAAATCACATTTAACCTCACTATCATGTATACTTGCAATGTAATAATGAAAGTCAAGAGAGAAAGAAACCATAAATTAGAATCAGAGTTTATGAGCTTTCTTTTCCAAGTTCCAAATTATCATTAATGATAAAATATTTTCCTGGAAATCTTTTACTTTTGGTGATAACTATTCAATCTTAATATTAATCATTCAATCTTACTTTAGACTTTTGGTAGGTGGAAGATTATGAAGAGGCTCCAAATCCTGAACTTTATACTTTAACTATTTTTATGCTTTCTCTCTCTCTCTCTCTCTCTCTCTCTCTCTCTCTCTATATATATATATATATATATATATATATATATATATATATATATGTTTGTGTGTGTGTGTGTGTGTGTGTGTGTGTGTCTTTTTATTGGTGCACTGTAATCATACATCTTTGTGAGGTACAAGAATAGGTTGCAAGAATAGGGTAAAGTAGAAGATATGATCCAGTGGAATGAGCATTTGAATGTGTTATAGTGATATATGGTAGAGATTAGAGACAGTGGATATGTGAGGGGATTTTAGTAGTCAATGTAGAGTATTTGGGTGTAGTGATATGAAATGATCTTGATATAAGACAGAGAAAAAAGGAAAGAGAAAAAAAGTGTTGAAGAGAAGAATATAGATAGGAGAGGAGGAAACCTGTAAAACAGATGAGGAAGAGAGCAGAAAAATGAGAAAAAAATAACAAAACAACCAATCATACAAACAAACAAAAATAAATAAAACAAAAATGCAATACAAAACAAAAACTGAATAAGAGAAAAAAAAACAACTTGTGAATATATATGTACAGAGCAGTCTTGGTCTCTGTAGTCCTTTTGGATCTACATGGATATTTTCAGCTTTTAAATGTCTACTCACTATAGTAGTATAGTAGTTTTTTAGGATGTTTTGGGCATTCTTATTTGTTCAGTGCCCTATAGTGGTGATATCCTTTTTTTGGACACTCTCATAGTTTGCCTGCAGTGGTTAGGATCCTGGCGTGATGTCTCTCTGTCAGTGCAGGTACTGACAAGAGAATTCTGCTCATACTTCTCCTGCTGCAAGTTTGTGTCTCTGAGCTCTCCACAGGGCCTGTCCCTGTGTCACTCTCTATGTAAGCAGTGGGTGTCACTGGATTTGGACCCAGTGTGAGCCCAAGGCTCTGTGCTTTCCACAGGCCCTGTGTCTGTATCTCTCTCTGCCTTTGAGGGTGGCAGGTTCCCAATCTAAACACAGGCCATTCTCCATGGTGTCTGTAACATCTCTATGCCCTGTGTGCTTTGGGTCCCTCACACCCTTCTACTCCTGTCCAATCACTACAATGGTGGGCCCCTGAGTCTATAGTTTGCCATAGGAGCCCCTGCAGCTGCACAGTTAACTTACAATTGAGTGCTGCTCTGGCTCTGGAGGGAGAGGTGAGTTGGGTGTCCCTGCCATAGGCTTAAGCTGGAAGTCCTGGGCATTCTGATCTCTCTAGATCATGGGAGAATATGCCTGATTAGGGTGTGGAGTTTTGTAGTCACTTACTCCACATCTGGTCGCTGGGTTTGCAGGAGGTTATTAGATGCCTCAGTGTTAGTAGACCCTGCACCACGTGGGTGGGTCAATGTAGTGGCACTGCTGCAGCATGCACAGGAGGCTCCTTTGCTCTCCATGGTTTGCTTTCTGGGTTTTGTTCAGTTGCATTTCAATTTTTGTTACTTTGTTCACTTTTTCACTGCTTTTTTCCCCTTCCATCAAGAAACTGCTTTTATGGCAGTTTTGATTGAGTTTTACAGTGTCTGAGATGAGGTATTTCTCTCAGTCACCATCTTGCCATCCTCCTGGTCTCAATCGGTATTATTCCTTTGTGATAAGAATATTCAAAAGCCTCTCTATTTTGAAATATACAATACGCTATTTTTCCTATAGTCACTGTATGGTATAATAGAACATCAGAACTTGTTCCATTTGGCTATAACTCCATGTCCATTGACAAATTTCTTCTCACCCGTCTCCTTATAGTCCAGGATTATGATAAGTATAACACACAAATAATCATTTAAAATGCAGATAAATTCAATTGCAAAAATAATTTCAGAACCGGGATAACAGTAGCAATTTTTTTTACTTGTTTCTAACTTGAAAATAGACTAATTACCACCTAGATCACACAATCATACTTTTATTTGGACTGAACCCGAGAATTCAAAGTAGCAGTTATGATTTAATGTGTTGCATTGCTCAGCAATCACTATGTAAAAAAAAAAAAAAAAAAAACACTCAACAGACTGAAGGAATACAGTGATTGGTGAGCAAGAAGCAAGATATAGCTTCTGTATTTAAGAAATTTAACAATCTAAATTAGGATTCTGGTAAGTAAATACCTGAATGAAGAGTAGTGTTCTAACCTATAACAAAAGCCAGTAGAGGATTTTCAGCTGATGTTAGCAGAGAATGCTTTTCAATGTCACTGATGTATTACTTGTGACTCATAGAACAAGGATGAATTAATTAGCTGGGTAAACAGATGAGTTAAGGTTATGATGAAGGAATATTATGCACAAAACCAAGTATGTAAGATATCATGGTGATTTCTGAATAAAAATAATTTAATTCAATATTTTTGAAAAATAATTTCAAGTAGACAGGGGAGCAAAGAAGAGGTTTGTATATTATTTTAAAGGCAATTAAAAGATTCAAGTAAATAAAATAATACATTTGGGGCTTTAAAAATATTTTACTGGTTGCCATGAGCACTATCACAGGTAGTCAAAAATATTAAAACAAAATATCTAGTTTCCCTGGGATAAATTTAAGAGAAAGAGAAAATATAACTATAAAAATTGGGATAACTGGAGAAATATAAATATGAACATTATATCAGATAATAGCATTCTATCAGTCATACATCTTCAGTGCATGAAAATTACATTGTGGTTGTAAAATAGAATGTTCTAGTGTATTTTGTAAATAAATGATGATAAAGATTTAGGGGAGAACTTTCACTTAGTGTGTAAGAGAGAAAGAGAATATGTATTCATTTACTAACAACAATAGGTAGATCCAGGTGAAGGGAATGTAAATGCTTATTGTATTGTTATTACAGATTTTCTGTAGGCTTTAATTTTTAAAGATATAAAGTTTCCAAATGAAAATAATAAGAATTGAAAGAAGCATGTATTCATGTGTTAGAGAGAGTAGGAACATAGTATACTACTTTTATAAGGCAATCATATTCTTCAGTTTGTATGTGAATGTTAAGCAATTAGCACTAAGATTTAGTTTGAGACATTCCCTGCCTTCCAAATTTCTTGGATTACTTTTTCTTATGGTTTATTGAGAGAAAGTTATTTAAGAGAAAATTTATTACCTCTAAATAAAAATGTACTTTTTATAACTAAAAGATTATGTTTCCAGTAGGTAGGATCCAGCTCAAGGTGATTCCATCTGTTTTTTTTGTTTTGTTTTGTTTTGTTTTCTTATTTTGTATTGCTATGTCCTTACAATAACTGTATAGTTATAAAAGCTCAATCTTTTGTTCTCCAGAGGATAATATGGGGAATAAATGTGGATTTGGCATTGTGATGGTCTCACAATGGTGACTCATTTTTCTTACAGTAACAGGAAGGTTATCATTCATTAAAACTTACTCATTTATCAGTTCAAATGGGTGACAAAATTCTTCTTCATCTGTTGACAAGCAAACAACACTTAGTGAATAAACCCTAGGCCTTCAAGAAACTCAAACATGTTAAAAATGTCAACAAATCAAATTTGTATATTTTATTAATATACTCCCTGTAATTTCTTTGAAAAAATAATTTAGTCTATTACTACATTTCAGCAACTCTTTTTTACTAGAAAAAAGACAGGAAATACATACCTTTCTGGACATTCAAACTTGCAAGTGCTAAGTTTTGGTATATGTCATGTATGTACCAAAATACTAATCTTCTGAATCAGGCCTTATCTTTAAAGGTGAAGTTAAGATATTGCCAGTGAGAAAAAGAATAATAAACACTTAACATCATATTTTCTACCTGCTAGTCTTCTTTAAGAGCTTTGCTCAAATAAATTCATTAAAACCTACTATAAGGTATAGTATTGATACTATTACTTTTTTATTTATAGAGAAGGAAATAGAGTGTAGAGAGTATAATGTCACATAGGAAATTTTAATTCTGATTACAATCCCAGAAGGTCTGGCTGCAGATCCACATTGGAAAGAACATGTAGATTTGAGAGAGACAGGGTTTTTAAGAGAAAGATCTTGACAATTATATTATGAGAAATTATTCCACACACATCAATACTGCATTTTAAGTGTATATAAAGTGAGATAGCTATTGCTGAACTGCATAATAACAATAAATGTTATAATAGTTATACTCAACTGTGGCAGTCAAAATTGTTCAAGTTAGTGATGTAATTTAGTAACTCATTTGATGTCTCTTTAATATGTGAAACATGATTTTTTCTTTTTATTTTTTTTTAAATTTATTTTTTATTGTAGTAATTCGTGCATTGTAGCATACATCTTTGGGATGCTAGGGAGAAGATGGGGCATAGGAGGGTCTCCAGATGAAAAGGAGAGATCCTCAATAAGCAAGGAAGTTGATTTCATTTTAGTGGATGATTTTTTCTTATAGGCAAAAGTTTATGTGCCAAGTGGTGTTTTTAATCCCTAGAATTACATCATCTATGTACATGCCCTGTATCCTGACCTTGCCTGTCTCAAGACAGTCAGCTTGTTTACTCATTGAAGTAAATCCGTAATGTCATATCTCAGGCATCTCTTCACAGAGCTTTGCTGTACTGAATATCCATGCTTCTTAAATATAGGATTACATAATAATCTTTCTCAATGGTTTCCACATAGCATTTGATTTTTTTACTTTGCACACTATATAAATACTTGTGACTATTGACATTTTAAAACTTATTTTGATAGAGCACAGTAAGCAAAATTTTAATATTCCGTAAAGTTCATTTCACACAATTAGGTACACCTTACATAGCATTAGAACACTGTATAAATCCATATTCACATTAAGCTTTTTTTCTGTTTGTGGTAAGGGAGATTGAACCCAGGGGAATTCTACCTCTAAACTACACCTTCAATCCTATTTTATTTATTATTTTTATTTTAAGACAAATCTCACTAAGTTGCAGAGGGCCTCACTAAGTTGCTGAGGCTGATCTCAAACTTGTTATCTTCCTGCCTCAGCTTCCCAAGTTCTAGGATTACAGGTGTGGGTTACCACGCCCATCTATGTTAAACCCTAATGCACATGATATACTTTCACAATCATATCAAAGTCAGTCACTAAACTGAACTTGAGAAGGAGAGAGGGGGTGAGAGTAGAGTGGGAATTGGGGAAGGGTTAAATGAGAAATGTGTGCATGTGTGTCTTTACCAGCTTGTACCTAACAAAGATGTATGATTACAATGCACCAATACAAAAATTTAAAAAAAAAATGAGGAGTCCTATACTTCAATGTAATTGTTATTAAAACATAAAAACTAAAAGAAAGAAAAGGATAATATCGCCATGCTGATGTTTCTAAACAATGCAAGAGATCTTCCTATGAACAATTTATGTATATTGCATGTCCTTGCAGAGAATAAAATAAATCATAAGTACTAAAAAAGAAGCATGGGATAGTAGTGGACAACTTACAGAGTTTGTCTAAACCTTAGTGGAGAATGAAGAGAGTATGCCAGAAAAAGTAATATAGAACTCAAGACCCAAAGCAGCTAAGCATTGGATCAAGGCTTCAAAATCAACATCCTTATTTCACTTTAATTATCATGGAATAATCAGTCAACAGCTAAATAACTTGTATAATGTCTATATAACTGAAATTAGAACCTTTCAATGTAATTGTTAAAATATCCAAATTAACTAATTTGAAGATGTTTACACCTTATGTCTAAATATTTTAATTGCTAAAAACCCAAGATTATAAAGGCAAAAGTTGTGCAAATATTTACATACAGTGATCTAATAAAAAATAAACTTTAATTCATACAAAGCAAGCAACTCATTATCAATTATTTTATCCAAATAAGCTTTCATTCATACAAAGCAAGCAACTCATCATCAATTATTTTATCCAGTTTTAACTATATTGGGTGTGTTGTTGTTAATATTTTTTTTTGTGTGTGTGGTACTGGGGATTGAACTCAGGGGCATTCTACCTCCGAGCTACACCCCCAGCCCTATTTTTTATTCTTTATTTTGAAACTGAGTCTCACTAAGTTGCGGAGTGCCTCACTAGGTAGCTGAGGCTGGCCGCGAACCCGGATCCTCCGGTCTCAGCCTCCCGAATGCTGGTATTACAAGTGTGCGCCACCATGCCCGGCTCCTGTTGTTAATATTTATACAGATTGAACATCAGCAATTCTAAGAAAACTAAAGAAAGAAAAAGTTCACTGATTAGGATCTTAATTGTCACAGAAGATCCCCTTACCAAATAAAATTTTAATTTACTCTTTCACAGTTATTTGGATTTTGTATACCCCCCAAAGGCTTATGTGGTAGGCAAGGCAGCAATGTTTGGAGGTGAAAAATACTGGGTTATGAAGACTTTGATATCATCCCCTTAAAAGATTAATAATTTAAATGGACTTCTGGGAGGTAGTGAAAACTATGGCCCTGAGGTATATTTCAGTTCCTGGTCTCTGCTGCCTGTATGCCTGTCTGTCTGTCTGTCTTCTTATTCCCATCTCTGTGATCCCTGTCTGCCATGAGCTGAGCAGCTTTCCTCCCCGACTCATGTCCACTCATGTCCACCATGATGTATCCACCTTGAGTGGAGCATGGGCTGCATCCTGAGAAGCTATAAGCCAAATAAAACTTTCCTCTTCTAAATTCTTGTCACATATTTTGGTCACAGTGAGGAAAAGCTGAATATCACAACAGTTACAAAGGACTAACATGTTCTTGAAATTACATGCTCTATGTAATTACATGCAGTTTTTTAATAGAAAACAGAAAATCTTTTAATTTATAGATTGTTACTTCTTCAGAACAACAGGGTATCCAGGAAATTGGAAATAATCAAAGTTTTTATGAGAGGCCTTTATTTTTAAATGGTAAAATCTTGGGTATCAAGAATTTTAACTCCTTTTTAGAAAATGTACATCACAACACCTAATGTAGAATAGATGCTTAGTAAAATGAAATGGATTAATCAACTATGTTAATCCTAAATGATTCTAATGATCCATTTTCTCTTTGGGGTATTGAATTTTGACACTTCTAAATATTCCTACAAATTTTAAAGTAATATCAGAAGAAGCAACACTTTGAAAACACAAACTTTTAAATTCTATAATTTTATATTTTCCAATCTGGTATAATTATTTTTCTGTCATTTAATTTTCTGCATTTTTGTCCAAGGAATACTACTATTATTTTTCTTGTGCATATTTTAAGTTTAATTCATACTATAATATACGGTATATGCTATAATACATATAATATATACATGTACACATGAGTGTAAGAGTATAATAATAATACATTTTTCCAAAAACCATACTTCAAAAGATTATTTAAAGAAAAAGCCTACAGAATGGGAGAAGATCTTTACCAGTTATTCCTTTGATAGAGGACTAATATCTAAAATATACAGAGACCTTAAAAGACTTTATACTAGAAAAACTAATAACACAGTCAAGAAATGGCCAATTGAACTGAATAGACATTTGTCAAAAAAGAAATACAAATGGTCTATAAATACATGAAAAAATGTTCAACATCATTAGCAAACAGGGAGATGCAAATCAAAACTATACTGAGATTCCATCTAACCCCAATCAGAATGTCAATCATCAAGAAGTCAAAAAGCAATAAATATTGATGAGGATGTGGGGAAATAGGGAATCTTCTGCACTGTTGGTGGGATTGCAAACTAGTGCAGCCACTGTGGAGATCAGTGTGGTTATTCCTCAGAAAACTGGGAATGGACCCACAATATGATCCAGCTATACCATTACTAGGTATCTTTCCAAAGAGGTTGAAATCAGAGAACTGTAGTAATATATGCATACCCATGTTCATAGTAGCACAATTCAAAATAGCCAAATTAGAGAACCAATCTAGGTGTCCATCAACAGATGAATGGTTTACAAAATTATGGGATATCCACACAATGGAATTTTACTCAGCAGTAAAGAAGAACAAAATTATGTCATTTGCAAAAAAATGGAAGAATCTATAGAACATTATGTTAAGTGAGATTAGCCAGCCACAGAAAGTGAATGGTCATATGTGTTCTCTAATATGTGGAAACTAGGGAGTAATGGGGATACTAAAGGAACTCCAGATAATGGAGGAGAAGCCTCAAGAGTAAGGTTCATTGCAGGAATTACTACCATCAGTTATGTGTTCATATGTGAAAATACCAATGTCAATCTCAGTACTCTGTTGGGGAAGGGAGGTGATGGGGAGGCACTGTAGGGGGGGGGCACCAAGTGCTGTGTGCATGTATGTCACTGTCAACATGATTTACATTATGATGTAAGACTATAATGAACCAATAGAAACATATAAAAAAGACTGTTTCATAAATTTTCAGCTTCAATAAGTGTGTTTTAGAAATACATGATGCAATTAAATATCTTAAGACTGTATATAGGAGGTTGATTTATAAGTTCCTTGAACCTTTTTCCTTTAAACTCAATTGTCTTTATATTTTAGTAAACTATTAAAATTTTTTTAAATATGACTGACAAAAATGAATGAAAACAGGATGCAAAAAATATCTAAAATTCAAGAAAATAACTGACAGGATTCCTAAAGAATGAAAATAATCTGTGGGGTGGCACATACCTGTAATCCCAGGACTAGGGAGGCTAAGGCAGGAGGGTTTCAAGTTCCAGTCTAGCCTCAAAAACTTATTAAGACCCTTGGCAATTTATCAAGACCCTGTTTCAAAATAAAAAATAAGATAGTACTATAAGTGTAGGTTGGTGGTAGAATGCCCTTGGGTTCAATCCCCAGTGCCTTCCCCTAAAAGAATGAAAACACATAAAAATAAACATATACCTTTTTAATATTAATAATTCCACTTAGTTTTCCTGAATATCTATACTTTTGATTTATACTGGACAGAAAATATAAAAATCTGACAGAGATGACTTAAAACTATTCACTTACAGTTCTATGATTTGCTAAAAGGCACATTATTTCTGAATTTTCAAAAAAATCAATAACATTATTAAACTAATAACATTTGTAAGTTTCCACACTATTGACTTAAAAATGTAAAGAAATGTTTAGTCAGCCTAAGAACATTAAACCAAGCATTTACACATTTTAAGACAGCAACATCTCTAATTACCCTAGCATTTTTAATCTCCTTTACTTAAAAAAAA
>PVLC010015982.1:7286-22858 GCA_004027655.1 Graphiurus murinus
GTACTGGGGATTGAACTCAGGGGCATTCTACCTCCGAGCTACACCCCCAGCCCTATTTTTTATTCTTTATTTTGAAACCGAGTCTCACTAAGTTGCGGAGTGCCTCACTAGGTAGCTGAGGCTGGCCGCGAACCTGGATCCTCCGGTCTCAGCCTCCCGAATGCTGGGATTACAAGCGTGCGCCACCACGCCCGGCTCTTTATCTAACATCTTTTGACAGGTGTTGGAGAACCCATCCAAATGAGTCCTGAAATATCATTACCTCAAATGCTTCAGAAACCAGAAAAGTAGCCAGGCATTGTGGTGCACACCTGTAATCCCAGTACTTGGGAGGCTGAGACAGAAGGATTGTAGGTTCAAGGACAGTCTCAGCAAGTAGTGAGACTGTCATCAACCTAGCGAGAAGCCTGTTTCCAAATAAAAATAAAAATAGGGCTGGGGCTGTAGCTTGGAGATAGAATGCCCCTAGGTTCAGTCCCCAGTAACACACACACACCAACTTGTTACCTACTCTGCTTTCTATTCTTTTGTACCAAGATAGAATGAAGAAGAGCAACCGCCTTCATTCCCACCAAGAGCACACTACTGTAATGAAGCATGGCCATGGGAGGCTGAGAGGTGAGAGCATTTAGAAAATTAAAGAGGTAAACTTGCAGAGGTTTGCAAAGGAGGCCAGCCTTTTGAAGGGCCAGCTCAGAGCTCCATTTCACTTGGAATCAAGTTAGACAGGGCGATTCTGGTTCTATGTGTTCATCTATTTAGAGTGCACAGTATTTTTCTTCACTGTGAGATGTCATGTATGCCCTGAATCCTTACTACAATGGTGCAGATGTGGTGGGGGCTTCTTGCCAATTGCATTTGTTATTGTCATTTTGCAATTCAATTATATTGCATAAGATGTATTCTGAGTATGAAAAAGGTTGGTTGTCATTTAAAACTATTCCTGGTACCTTGGAAAAGGTCTTTGATAAAGACAAATTAAAATATTTTCTGTAACTACATGGCAGCATAAATTAGATCACAGATTATAATGAAAAAAATAAAATTATGGAAGTACCAGAGAAAAACTCTGTGGATAATTGCTTTATAACCTTGAAGCATTTCTCTATGAATCAAAATCCTAAAAACACATAAAAACTGATAAATATAACTGCATAAATGGTTGGAAACATGCATGAAATAAATCATAGGCAATAATAAAAGACAACAACAAAATATGCACAAACATACAGGGCTAATCTAAACATTAAAAGTATATAAAAATCCACAAGAGATAATAGAAAAGAGATGGAGAAAGTATTTAAAAAATTCATGGAAAAGGAATGATAGCTGATTTTAAAACATATGAACTCCCTACTGACTTCACTAATAACACTGATAATAGACTAAACATATAATTTATTTTTTAACACATAGAATTCTGTGTGTGTGTGTGTGGTATTGGGGATTGAACCCAGGGGATTCTACCCCCAGCCTTTTGTTTTGTTTTGTTTTAAAACAGTTTCTCTCTAGGTTACACAGAGTCTTACTATGTTACTGAGGCTGGCCTTGAACCTGCTATCCTCCTGTCTCTGTCTCCCAAGTATGCCACCATGCTCAGCTACATATAATTCTTAACCCTATTGAAGTGGTTATTATTTCTGTAACATACATGAGGACATAGAGGCATCAAAAATTAAGACATGTGCCCAAGGTCACGGAGCTGGTAAAGGGAGGCTCCTGAATTTAATCCTGAGTGGTGGTTTTCAGGCTCTGCTTTCTTAACCGTTATGCATACTTCCTGTCCTAACTGGAGAAACAAACAGTAAAACCACATTGAGATGCAATTTTTCACCTCTCCTACTGACAAAAATTTAAGTTTGCTAAGAACTCTATGGGCAAAGCAGTGGATAACACAGGTGCTCTAATGCATCGCTGGTGAGGTATGAACAGCTGCAACAGCTACCGGGGCAATCCAGCCACTCCACACCTGGGAATTAATCCTACACAATGCAAGGTCATATATTTCTAAGGTTATTATATCCACAGCATTTTTCATAATAGTAAAAGACTAGAAAACTTCCATATTTGTCATGTCATAATCATTGAATAGAATACTATGCAACTATAAAACAAAATACAAAGCAGCATTTTATCTACTGAGATGGAACAATCTCCAATAAACATCAAATACAAAAAGTATGGCACAGAACAACATATATAGGGTATTATCTTTTGTATAGATAAAAGGAATAAGAATACGTACTTAGAATATATGTATAACCTAGGGAGAAGAAAGAGGAACCTGAATCCCAAACCCAGGTACAACCTCAAAGGAAACACCTTAGCCTAACACCAAAACAGAGACAGATAAGTATATTCTATGTATTTTACATTAAAATAAAATGATAAAAACTTGAATTCATTACCTTCCTGTGAATCTCTGCTCTAGCACTTGGTTAGTTACTCTGAACACAGTGTAGATAACAGGCTCTGAGAGTTTCTGGTGGAGCTCTACGAAATGCGCTTTCTGTCAAAGGGACCCTCTATTTAGTGATGTCTCCCACCACCTAAGTGGGTGACCTGTTTCTGCTGACCACCTGACTCTGTATTTCTGCTTCTGCACTTTCTTCTTTGGATCCCCACTGCCCTTTATTATTCAGAAATACTTTCTAACCATGCTTTTCCTTGGGATGTCTGATAGGTATAAAGGTATATTTCTGTAGGTATAAAGAACTCATCAGAGTACTCTCGTTTTTATAAAGGTCATTGTTTAGAGTTGTTATAGTCTGGATGTTTATGTCCCCCCTAAATTCATGTTGACACCTAGTCACCAATATGATGGTATTAGGAGGGCTCTGGTGGGGTCATGAGACAGCCCTCAGGAATGGGACTAGTGCCCTTATCATATAGGCCAGAGGGAGCTCATTTGTCTCTTCTACCTTGTGAAGACATAGCTAGAAAGCGCCGTCTCTGAACCAGAAAGTGGGCCCTCATCACACACTGACTCTGCCAGCATCTTGGTCTTGGACTGGCCAGCCTCCAGAACTCAGAAATAAATTTCAGCTGTTTATAAGGGACCCTATCTATGGTATTTTGTTTGAGCAACCCAAACGGACTAAGACAAGGGTCAACCAGAGAAACAGATTTTCTTACCTTTGTCTACTTCACTAAACTGAGCCAAATTATATTCTTATACCATATTTCTCATAACAGTTTACCTTGTTCTGCTTCTTAAGCTACACAAATATATCATGTTTCTGGAAGTAGTCTGAATCAAACAACCTCATAAATATTTTATTCAAAAAATAAGCCTTTTTCTCAATGTCATTATTCTTTCAAATAAGGTCAACTTTTTATAATTCATGAAATAAATTATTGATTTTAGAAACTACCTTTATGCACAAATAAGTAGATAGTTGGCTCCTTAAGAAAGCTACCTTATAAAATATGCTTACATAGGAAGTAAGCCATTCCTAAAGCATCTTAATTACCTGTCTAGAAGGGAATTTTGAAAGCTCCTATACAAAGGAAACTTATTCTTTGTTACCAGACTATATACGATCCTTCCTGAGCGAACTTCTATGCATTTTGGCTTTCAATGCCTTAAACATACAGGTCAAGCTGTTTTCCAGCCAATGCAAGTCAATAAAATATAAAAAGAAAATATCTTTATGCACTTTAATAAGGATATATCTACAAATATGTTATGATTACACAAGAAAGCTATTTTTATTTCAAGAATACATTTAGAGAAGATTTAAATGAATGGTATGTTTTACTCTGGCAGTACTCTGCCTTATCTCTTAAAACGTGAAACATTTTCTGTCTTGTAAAGCCAATACTTAAATCATACATAGTAGAAAGTGCTATGTGAAAATAGAGCGCTATAGGAATTCAGAGGCAAGGTTAGTACTGCTAGATGAGGGAATCACAGATAAGATGGTGTGATTTTTTTTCAATTGCTGTTCTATAATAATATGTTATCTTACCTTAGTCCATAAATTATTTATTATTTTGATGTATAATAAAATACAGTATTATGTGATACAAGTTATCTTACCTCAGTCCATAAATTATTTATTATTTTGATGTATAATAAAATATAGTATTATGTGATAAAAGTTGGGCTTCACCATATGACTCTCTTTGGCCAAGGGAATGTTAGCAAGGTGCAAAGTAGCAGAGACTGTCTGTTATCAGGTAACCACTGGATCCAGAGCTTGGGGAGACTTATGCACAGATCTAATCCAAAGCAAAGCCTGATGCAAGACCGGCCAACCTCAGCCTGAAACAGAGCCTTCCAGCCACGCCCAGCCTGTGGGCAGCTGAACCAGTCACACTTGAGCATGAAATGGTGCTGTAAGTTACTCAGATTGGAAATTTTGTCACGCAGCATTACTGATGCAAAATCTGGCTGATGATGGCTTGTGAGTTAGACATAAAAATGGCTAAAACTTAAGGAAGTAAAAAGGAGAGAAAAGACTTCCCAGTCGGAACAACCTATCCCATCAATCACTCACCAAGATTTGCCATTTTTTCTTTGTAGTATCTCTTGTGTATGTTCTTTTCTTTTCATTCTAACTGCTCTTACATCGGTTGAATTCATCTTCATGTCACACCTACTCCTGTAAGAGGTTCTTGGGGTGTCTTCCTTGCTTAGTCTCTTTAAATTGCCCTATACATAACAGCTGAATCAATGTTGCTGAAACAGATTGCGTCAAGTCATACTGAGAAACCCTTCAACACATCCCCCTGCAAACTGAAATTGCTAATGTGCTGATCCATATCTTCAGTTTAGTAAGCCTTCTATGTACCTATTACATTCCAGCATTACAAGATGTAGGCAACAAAAAGCCAAAATCAGACACGGTCCCTTATCCAAAGGAACTTCTAAAAGCTCATTGAAGAGAGGAGCAAGGGAATCAGCTGTCACAGGGCAATGAGAAAAGACCATGATAGAAGTGGAAGACCTTCAGATTTGGAACAAAATATCTTCTCAAAACATATGCCCAAGCTGAGGCGTTTTGTTTTGCTTTGCTGTAATAAGTAGAAACTAACTCCAAGATGATCTACAGGGCAGAGTAAATAGCATGTGTGAATACACCACAATGGCCCAGCACAGAGGTGCACATAGAATCAAAGGCTCCCATGGGGAGACAGGTGGAAGTCTTCCTGTGTCTATGCTTCACATACAACATGCTTTTATTATTGTTTCTGTTGTCAATTGACAAGTCAAACCTCAGGACTAAATTAAATATTGGAGGAATTAATGCATTCCAAACAGTAATCTAAAGCACCATTTTTACAGCAACACAAAGCTCCATGAATGCGGTATGGCAAAAACACCAGCAAACTAGGAGTCAGAGATGGAGTTCACTGTTGGTTCCACATGTTCCAGACCAGACCTGGCTCACCAGCTGGGTGAGCATGACAAAGACAAGGCACTCTCTGAAATCTAGTTCCCTCAATAGTAAAAAGCAGGTCGCTTTTCCTGCTGCTCATATTTTCTTGTCATGATCAAATTATATATATATATATATATATATATATATATATATATATATATTGCTTATATATATATATAAATTGCTTATATATATATTATATATATAAGCAATTTTAATCTGGAAAGTACCACATACATTCTAAGCATTCCTACTCAATGTAGGAATGTACAAAAGATGGGACAATGCCAAACCCAATTTATCAAATGCAATCAGTAGCTTCTTTACTACCCCTTTTGCATGGCTTCATGAATGAATGATAAAAACTTCTGAGTTCAATACAGATCAAAGCTTAATTTCAGAAACATGTCTGATAGCCCAAGGCTACAGTTGTCACAGGAGACATTACATAAGAAAGTGGAGAACAGTTTTTGAAAAAGTTTAAATATTTTAAAATGAATTATAGACTACATGATCTCCTGAAGAAAAAAGACAACACAAAACAACAAAAGTGAGTAGGCAGAGCTCCAGAAAGAAACAAATGAGAAAACCAGGAATGCCACAAAATCATAGCCACAACAGAAGTAACAGCAAATAGAGTACGTATGAATGAAGCAATCAGGGACACCAAAGAGAAGCTGGGAAAACAAAGAAAAATGGAAAAGAATGAAAATCTGATATTAAAAAAATATAGAAAGAAGAGATAAAAAGTATCTAATGTATACATAATGAGTAACCAAAGGAGTCAATCAAATAAACAGAACAACATTTTAAAATATAATGAAACAGTCAGGTGGACTTGGTAGTATACGCCTGTAATCCCAGTACTTGGGAGGCTAAGACCGGAGGATCACAGGTTCAAGACCAGCCTCAGCAAGAGCGAAACTCCCTGTAACTTATAGAGACCTTGTTTCAAAAAAAGTAAAAAGGTCTGGGAGGGTAGCCTGGAGGTAGAATGCCTCTGGGCTCAATCCCTGGTACCAAAAATTCTCTCTCTCTCTCTCTCTCTCTCTCTCTCTCTCTCTCTCTCTCTCTCTTTCTCTTTTGCTCTCTCGAAATTTACTAGAATTTTTCAATAAAAAGGGCACACCAATATCACATATCACTAGTCAATGTTTTCTAGAAAATATATCTTTTAAAAAAGACACAACCATATAATTATTACACAATATATACATATATCAAATTATCATGTATACCCAAAATGTATATAATTTTTATATGTAAATTTTAAAAAAATGTTTTTTGATACTGGGGATTGAACCCAGGGGCATTCTACCTCTGAGCTACACCCCCAGCTCTATTTTTTATTCTTTTTTTTTTTTTTTGAAACAGGGTCTCACTAAGTAATGGAGAGACTCACTAAGTAGCTGAGGCTGGTGGTAAACCCAAACCTCCTATCTCAGCCTCCCAAATACTGAGATTACAAGCGTGCGCCACCACGCCTGGCTTAAATTAAATATTTTTAAAGATAGACACACCACCTTCGTCCCAAAGTAGAAAAATAGCAGACAGAAAACTCAACTCCCAATCATATGCTGCTGTTAAACCTCAGAGACAAAGAAAGTTGATACGGGTATTCAAAGGAAAAAGAATCTAATCATACACAAGATGGAAAGACCTATGAATCGCCTCGTTCTCCACAGCAGCTACACTAACAGAAGACATGGATGTGAGATCTAAAAAGTTTCGGAGAAGAAAGTGAGAACCAACAACCTCGTACCTTCCTATTGGCTTTTGAAGTATGGAGGCAATAAACAGACATTTTTAAACTTGTACAAAATTACTCTATTAAAAATTACTCTCTTAAAAATTTCAAAACAGCCAAGTAGTGACAAAGGTTGGATTCACTGAAATAATAGAGAATATTTAGAATTTAAGATTAAACAACTCTTAGAATTTTCATAAGCAGAGTGCTATAAACTCTGACAATGTCAAAAGATTATAACTGAGCTAAGCATGGTGGCACACACCTGTAATTCGAGTACTTGAGAGGCTGAGACAAGAGGATTTCAGGTTCAAGGTCAGCCTCAGCAAGTTAGAGAGGAAACACTCAGCAACTTAGTGAGACCCTGTTTCAAAATAAAAACTAAAAAGGGTGGGAATGTAGCTTGGAGGTAGAATGTCCTTGGGTTCAATCACTAGTATAAAAAGAGAGAGATAGATTATAATTTTAAAAAATTGTATGTTGAGAAAGAGGAGGTGAGAAGTAGGCTAATTTCCTCCACTTTTATATAAAAAGTCAACAGTCTGTCTAAATTTGATGCATATAATTTTTAAAATGTCTCTCACTTGGTAGTTTCTTACTAAATCCTTTCCTCTTGAGAGTATCTTTCATAACTTAATATTGCTTGTAAGAATAGCATTTTCCTGGAGTTTAGCTTGCTTCAGCTTTTTTCTTTTAAAAATCAAATATGATTAAATATTTTAGTTAAACTATTTAAGGTATGATTCAACTGTTATAAAATTATTTTACATGTACATATGCATCAAGGAAAGTCTGGAATGATATGCATCTAATGTTATCACTGGTTGTTTCTGGATGGTCAGATGTAAGGTGCTTTTATTTTTAAGTAGTTTGTTATACTACTTGAAGTTTTATGTTCAGTGTACTATTTTCATAGAAATAGCAATCTTTTAAGTAAAACTGAAAGACATAAAAAGTAGTAAAGAAGGCAAAAAGTAGAGAGAGAATTATACTAAGATCTAAAGTAAGAAAATTTCCAGTAACTAGCACTAGACTTGCCTCTGACCTTTCTTAGTGGAAAGATAAGTGAGAGAGGACAGTGAGTTACATGTTTTTAGTGTATGGTAAAAGAAAGCAGTACAAGCTGGGTGTGGTGGCACACTCCTATAATCCTAGTGCTTGGGAGGCTGAGACAGGAGGATTGCAGGTTTGAGGCCAGTCTCAGCAACTTAGTGACATACTGTTTCAAAATTAAAAAAGTCAAAAGGGATGGGGATCTATCTCAAAGGTAGAAAGCCACTAAGTTTAATCTCCACTACAAAAAAAAAAAAAAAGAAGGAAGGAAGGAAGGAAGGAAGGAAGGAAGGAAAGAAGGAAGGGAGGGAGGGAGAAAGGAAGGAAAGGAAAAGAAAAAATAAAGCAGAAAAAAATTATCTTGGAGGAAGAAGAGAGACTGGTGCTAGCTGAGGAGCTACCACTTGTCAAGCACTGTTACCAGGAAGTTGGTATAACTACGTGAAACTTTGTAAGCTCTTACTTCAAATGAGGAAGCCAAGTGAGTGACTTGATGCTGAGGTCCTTGCTAGTCAGCAGCAATGCCCAAAGTAGAAGCCAAGTCACACGACCTTAAAGCATGTTAACCCTCTCAGTCCTCTCCTTCTCAATTTCTCAACCCTAAGAGTTTTTTGTGTTTTGTTTTGTTTTGGTACTAAGGGGAATTCTACCTCTAAGCTACACCCCCAAGCCTTTTTATTTTTTGCTCTGAAACAGGAGCTCATTAGGTTATTGAGAGTCTCACTAAGTTGCTGAGGCTGGTCTCAAACCTGCAATCCTACTGTCTCAGCCACCCAAGTACTGAAATTACAGGTGTGCCCCACAACACCTGGCTCATTTCCCCTTTCATAATACAGTGTTCATTGCTGTTGTGTGAAAGTTTGCAGTTAACCACAAGTACAAAATCTACTAAGAGCCACAGTTGAGCTCTTGAGCTCTACAGAGGATATGATAAATCTGAACATCAAAAGAATTGATGAAGACAGAGCAAATTTTTATTACAGATAGAGTTTATACCAGAGCATTGCCATGACAAAAAGTGCTAAGTATAGTATTGTTGAAGTAAATGATGGGAAACATAAACTATGTAAAACATTTCTTAACCCAAGTCTTTTTTTTTTTTTAACATGAATTTGCATTCTACTTACTTTGAAGATTCTTAGGCAATTTGAAATGAAAGCAGAACAAGCATTGTAAACAAAATAAGAATTAGAAACTGACAAAATTTTTCAAGTCCATTAAACATTATAACCTTTCTTAAAACTATAATTGTAAGCTGGGTGTGGTGGCATATGTCTGTAATCCCAGTACTTGGGAGGCTGAGACAGGAGGATCACAGATCGAAACCAGCCTCAGCAATTTAGTGAGACCTGTTTCAAAATAAAGAATAAAACAGGGCTGGGGATATAGCACAGAGATAGAATGGCCCCGGGTTCAATCCCCAGGATGACCAAAAAAATTATAATTGTATACTGTAAATGTTCCCAATAAGATAATTTGCAACTTAAACTTCAAAATTCTAACTTATTTTCTTTCTTTTTTGACAAATAATGATGAATATAATAAACTATATCTCTATTTTGAATAAACAAGGATTAGCATATTTATGTAAACACAATCTCAATTAACTATATTATTCCTATTTATTCATGAAGTTGGCCTTTAAACAATTATACATAGATGAATATGACAATTTGGGGGTACTTGTCTCAATACTTACAGCTTGTCTTTTCTTAAGTACTCCATTCATTCATTCATTCAATAATTCATGCACTATTAATTGAGTAGCTATTGAGTACCAGACAATATAATAGGGTAGTAACTAAGAACAGAACAGGGTGATCCTTAGATAACTCAGCTCATAGGACAAAAAAATGTAAATAGCTATCACATGCCAGCTTATTAAAAGCTACAGTAGAGCTCTTACGTTCTACAGACAACAAGTTGGAGTTGCAAGGGCAGACATCGAATAAGAGTTGGCCTTTGACTTCAGAATAGGAGGATGAGGAGGCTTTTGGCAGGCAGAGAAGTATGCAGAGAAGATGAGAAGCCAAGGAGAAGAGAATGGTTTTAGAACCATGGGAGTTAGTGCAAGGTGACCTCAGCCAGTAACATAGAAAGGCTCATTTGCTACTATGCAAATATAAATATGCATATTATAGCCACAAAGCTAGCCTTCCCAAGATGCTTCCTGTTCCGGCCAGTGCTCTGCTCTCTCAAGAGGAGGTGCATATGAGACAGAGCATCGTTGGATTGGAGAAATGTAGGATAAGAGGATGAAGGGAAGGCCTTCCAATGACTGTTTCTGCAAGTACATTTCTCCTCTAGACACCTTCCCCCAGTCCTTCATCTCTAGCTCTAGCCCTGACTTCCTATTCAACCAAACCTCTAGAAAGTCTAGTTGAATTTCAACCCTGTATTACCAGTTCCCTGATCTCCTTCTATTTATCAACACAAGTAATCTGGATGTCACCCTTCCCTCCTCCATTCAAGCCACTCTATTACATCCCATCCATTGTATATCCTCCATTACTTATCCAAATTAATCCCTTAAATGACCTGGCACCATTGATTATTCCTCCTTCTAGAGCTATCTTGCTATCTCTGGCTCACCTCCTCCACCATCTCTTTAGTCTTGTAGTTAGACTCTTCTTCCCTCTTTGGGAATGATATCCCCCTAAATCTTCTCTTATTTAGTCTGTTTTTCTCTCAATAGACTTTCCTAGGTTATCATCTATACTGATTACTACATCATCTATTTATAAATTATCACCAAATCTATACTTTTAGTCCAAACTAATCCAGAAACCCTATCTAAAATTTCAACTGTCTACAAAAATTACCTCGATAGCTTCAGAACCCCTCTAAGGGTCCCAAACTAAATCATGATTCTATGTTGTTTGCAGTTAACCATGTTAAGATGAATTCTCCATCTACATGAAAGCCTCTTAAGTATTTGATATAAGGTACTCTGGCCTCTCTAAGACTCTGTTACAATGTGACTACAGGCTGCTACTTACTCAAATGTCTCAGTCGGTCACAGTTAATTGCAGGCCAAAAGAAATAATAAACTTGTGAATACTGAGAAAAAATGTTTATAATAAATTTCATTAACATAACTTCAAAGAAAAAATCAGCTACCTTTACCCAGAGATCTACATTTTTATGTGTAAAAAAGGCAGTATTAATGTAATAAATATATTATATGCACATTAATCTGATTTTAAACAAAGAACTAATATTACTTTTTAAAGATAAAAGATGGTCAAGGCACATTGAGACATGTTCAGAACATAAAGATAAGTACTAAGTATATGTCTCCAAAATGAAAATATCTTTATGTATTTATCAATTTGTGAGTACAAAATGTCCTATTTCAATTATTTAGATTACTGATCAACATATACAAGCCCTAATTCTTAATTGAAACTATACAGGATAAATTATACAATGTTAACTGTTGTTAAAACCAGCAGCTTCCAAATGTTTAATCATAAATTTTCATCAGTAAAAAATTTGAACACATATATCTACATATTATATGCAAATTATGCTTTATTAGTAGGTTATATATAATGGAACATATACAAAAAACATATACTTTCAAAAGGATGAGGCTAAAAATTAGAAATTATATTTCCTTCCCATGACTGAATAGATTATGCAAAACTAGGAGGTATCCTACTTTTTAGTTCCCTGGTATGCTAGCCCATTTTCTATTGCTATAATAAAATACCTGAGGCTAGGTATTCTACAGAGAAAAGAGTTGTATTTTTTCAGTTTTGGAGATTGAAAGTCCAAGACTAGGTAGCTTCATCTGTTCAGACTGTGGTGGGAGTCCCCTTAGCTGTGTTTACAACATGGCAGATGGCATCATGACAGAATATGAGAGGAAAATCCCATGTTGAGGCAGAATGTGAGAGTGGTGAGGGGTCAGTCTTGCTTTTTTTAAAATAACAACTTGCTCTCATAAAAGCCACTCCCAGCATTATTGTCTTCTGACCTCGAATGGCGGTGTCCCAGAAGACCTAATTACCTCCCCCTGGGCCCTATCTCTGAAAGTTTCCACCACTTCCCAACATTGCCACACTGTGGACCAGACTTCCAACACGCCAACCTCTGGGGAGGAAGCACATCCAAACCATGGCAACTGGTGAAAGCCACAATTGTCTCCCTACATTTTCAGCTGTGCATATTTCTCAACATAGAGTCTTAGTGCATATTCCCAAAGAAGACTTAACTTACCTTCCTTCTAAATTCATCAACCTCGATGGTCCCCATCAGCTCTTACTTAAACCCTTCAATTTCCTTTTCTTTCAAGGGTTATTTCCCACAACTTATAAAAGTTATAAGCTAAATGAGAGAAGATTTAGGGGGATATCAGAGCCAAAGAGGGAATGAGGGTCTAACTACAGGACAAAGAGATGGTGGAGGGGGAAATGAGCCAGAGATAGCAAGATGTCTCCAGAAGGAGGAATAATCAATGGTGCCAGGCCATTTGAGGGATTAATTGGTTATTATATATATTTTACTCATAATCCCAGTAGCTAAAAGAAATTTCAAAGACTACATAAAAGTGAGAAGACAAAGCTATTCTTCTCTATAACGTGTAGAAATAATGTCAACATCATCTCTCATTAGAATGCTCTGCCTTCAGAAGCTTTCCTTCTATCATGTACTTTGGCTTTACACTGGCAGCTAATCAAATAGAAAACTGGTATAAAAAATAAAAATCAAACTTAAGAAAAATACAGTTTGGCAATTTCAGGAGTGAGAATGAAGAGTACCAATATATCTATTCCCAAAGCAAGCGAGCAAATCTGAAAATAAAGCAAAACAAAGATTGCTATTTCTTTTTCATTCAAAACGATATAGTATGAACTTTACCAGTTAAAAGAATGAACAGTTGCCTGCAATAGAATGGAGACCCCTGTGGCTCCATTAGTACAAAAGTTACTTTAATTCTCTAAAATTGTAAAATAAAGCCCAAGATCATAAAGTCAGTTGGCATCTCCTTATATCCAGAACTTTAAAAAATATTTTATTTGTACTGGGGGTTAAACCCAGGGGCATTCTACTTCTGAGCTACACCCCCAATCCTTGTTATTTTTATATTTTGAAACAGGGTCTTGCTAAGTTGCTGAGAATCTCATTAAGTTGCTGAGGCTGGCCACGAATCTACCATCATCCAGTCTCAGCCTCCCAAGTACTGGGATTACAGGCACACACCATCATGCCTGGCTATATCCAGACCTTTAAATTACAAATATTATTTAATCCTTTTTTCCTAAATAATCCTGGAAGAATGCACATTTGCATGATAGGTGATATAAAATATAATGTAATAATCCCAGTGACTCTGCAGAGTGAGGCAGGAGAATGGTCAAGTTCCAGGCCAATCTGGGCAATTTAGTACAACTTTGTCTCAAAATAAAAAGCACCCCTGGGTTCAATCCCCAGTACCCCTCAAAAAGAATATATCCTGTAAATATTTCCCATTTGTATCTTAAATTGGTCTTTTGTTACTAAGTCCTATTCTTTTACTTATTTTATTAACTAAAAACACAAAGGATTTTTTGTGTGTGTGTGTGACATGAGTATTTTTCATATAAGGAAAGAACCTTCAAAATGACTTTGGTCACCTGAGCTTGTAGTCAAAAAGCATTTGTTACATCTGGCCAGTCCTGTGTTTCAGTAAATGTGACAGTTTGCTGTAAAAATTTAATAAGCCTTAAAATCTATTAAATTTTTGGAAATTAGAAAAATATCAAATATCTACCACTTCTAGTAAACTAATTTGGTAAGCTATTTTAAATTATAACCTTCTGTGTGTTTAATAAAATTAAGATTGAAATATAGCAATGATTTGCATGCCACTAAATCAAAGCAATTAATGTTCTCCTTTTAAAATACTAAGAAAATAAATTCAGGTATAGGTGATGAAAATACAGACATGCTGACTAAAATATATTATCCTTTCTAAGATTTTTTTTTTAAGGGTGTAATAATTATGGTTTTGCTAACAACCTGGGTTTAGTAAATAAGCTTCTGCTTTATACCTGGGAACTTTATTCTTAGTCTGCTTTCCTTCCTGATTACTAAGTCTTTCTAAATTAGAGCAAGCAATTTCTCTTTGTTTCACCTAATATTTGAAAATGGCAAAAAAAAAAAAAAAAATCCCCTGGGTCACTGAAAATGATCCTCTCATTCCAGCAGCCTGTTTCAAGTCAGTCAAAACATTCCAGACTTCAAAAGGAAGCTCTGCCTTCTTAGGCCACGTTGGTGTCCCTCTCTGGTTGGCCTAGGCAGGATCGGTTATTTGGATAAATTAATTTCTGGAGCCTGCTGGCCTTCTAGAAGACCTCAATGTCTGCCTGCAAATTAGTTCTACTGAACATGAAGAAATCCCTGGACAGGCTAGAAGAAATAAATGGTGATAAAATCTAATACTACAATGTTTGTAATGTGATTTTATTCGGCTGTGTAGCTTGTAAGCACTAGTTAATGTTGAATTAAATATTTTAAATTAAAAATAGGGGGGGGAGGCACTAAAGTAGAAAATCAGATCAGTATCCAAGTCACAGCAGAAAAGGCTAAAAAGCCAACTTTAAAATAAAACTTCCAGCAGGAACATTTTATGAGAACAAACATAATGTCCCAGCTTTCCCCAAATCAGCTATGTATTTACATTACAGCTACAAGCCGCTCCGTGGTGGCCCCCTCCTTGGAGGCAGGAAGTCACGCACGCACTGGATTATGCTCCAGCGGCTGTGGATAGGCGTGAGGCAGCCCTGGTACCATGCAGGGCAAGTGCCTTCCCAAGGCTCCTCCCGAAGGAAGAGGAGCTGTGGCCAAAACTAACAAACAGGGCCCCTCAAGCAGAACAATGGCCCAGAAAACTCAGCAAAAAGGAAAATAAACTTCATTGGCAGTTTGTTTTGGGACTGTTAAGAGCTTAGCTACAACTCTATCAAGATTTTGAAGAAGGAAAGAAATTTCACACATACTGCATCCTCCCAGCTGCTAGAGAGTTTATAGTGCAAATGTATCATCTTGTCTGGCCATGCCTAATCCACTTTAGGAGATACTTGTATCTTTTCTTTCCAAAGTAAACAGAACCACACCTCTAGGAAAGAGAAGAGGAGTACTTCCTCTCCCACCTCCACAGCCTCAGGCCGGAGATCAGGGCCCTTCTAGGTTCACCCAGGCTAATTCTATCAAAGGGTTGAAACCGCTAAGGTAATGAAGATCAGAAATATACACTGAAGCTCTGACTGTTTGGTCAGATTCTATACTATACACATGTCAAAAATAGTCTAAAATAGCATTATCAATAATTTTTAAAACGTTTAATGCATGTCATTTTAAAACTTAAAACTTACATATGGAACTGCAGTTCTATTGTC
>PVLC010015982.1:22958-36493 GCA_004027655.1 Graphiurus murinus
CGGTACTGGGGATTGAACTCAGGGGCATTCTACCTCCGAGCTATACCCCCAGCCCTATTTTTTATTCTTTATTTTGAAACCGAGTCTCACTAAGTTGCGGAGGGCCTCACTAGGTAGCTGAGGCTGGCCGCGAACCCGGATCCTCCGGTCTCAGCCTCCCGAATGCTGGGATTACAAGCGTGCGCCACCACACCCGGCTATTGTCTTTGTTATTAGCTGCAAGTAATATTCTGGTTCCCAGAAGCCCATGAATCCTGAATTGTGACCACATTTCAAAAGTTTTTTTAAAGCATTTTTCATAAGATTGGACATGGTAAGTTAACTATTCCCCTAATCCTACACTTGGATCCCTTCTTTAAAAAAAAAAAAAATATTTTTTTTTCTAACTGAAACTAAGCTAGCATTACTTAAAAGTCAAATCAAACAGAATACAGTATAGTTAATAATAGGTGAACAATGTACATGAATAATAAGTGAGCATATAAGATATAGTTAATTGTGAATAATAGCATCCACAAATAATGAAAAACTAAAAATAGCTGAATATGATGCTTTCAGTCATATCTCAAATTTGTCCTCAATATCAATCACATGTCAGTAAATGAAGTTAAGGCTATTAAGATTGTGATATTCATGAGATTTATTCCAATTTTAACTGAAAATACTAATAGACTATTTTTTTAAATTGAACTATGAATGGGAAGTGACTCATATATATGTAAAGAAATGATCGAAATTAAATAAACCACTGTTCAAAGCATAATAAAGATTCGTCTTTATTTTATTCATCTGTAGATTCCTTACAGAAATTTCTAAAAGTAGAATGCATGGAAAACCATCTGATAATTAGAGAAATCATTGTAGAACTCCCTTACTTTTGCAAAACCTTAAATGGGAAAATATGGTCTCTTAAC
Organism: Graphiurus murinus; assembly: GCA_004027655.1. Lineage (NCBI taxonomy): Eukaryota > Metazoa > Chordata > Mammalia > Rodentia > Gliridae > Graphiurus > Graphiurus murinus. The sequence goes on from PVLC010015982.1 coordinate 23,873, forward strand.
ATATTTTTTTAAACCACCAAAATCTAAACATACTTCTTTTTTACCCCAAATGCAAAATAAGTTAGGTGAATTGCTTTGTAAACCAAACATCAGCAGTTTCCTAATGTTTCACAAGCAAGACCCCGTTATAATTTTTTCTCAAGGTTGCACATACTTTAAAAAGTTTTTAATTACTTATTCACCAGGTAATCAACTAGATTTCACATTTAAGTTCAGATTATTCATCTGAGTATCTGTTAAAAGGAAAATAAAGGAAAGAGAAAAGAAAACAAGAGAGAAGAAAAGCAACAGGATTATTACTAAGTTATGACCTGCTAAAGCCTATCTTGCTTAATCACAGGCCAATTCATAATTTTACTGAATATTAAATAGAATTAAGGAACTTTACAATGCTTGAGGGCTCACAGAGGGCCTGAAAGGTAGCAAGAAATATCAGAAGTATTTGTAATCTGCATGTGCTTTATCTGAACCTTTCTGGAAAAATACAGCAAGTTTTCTTTGAAAGTATGTTAACCCCAAAGGAACAGCAGAGAGCATTATGCAGTTCCCCTCCTTGAGTGTGGAAAAACACCTTGACCCTGACAGCCTCACTTCCTCTCTTTCATTAGGCACTAGGTAATAAATTGTGGATTCACTAAATCTCAGCAGTGGACGGGATTTTAGAGGTAATCCAATTCCACCTTATTCTGCATGCGAGAGACTCCAACAGATTATCACCAAGTAGTAAGGAGTTAAGGCTGCACAGGGAAAGTGTTCTGAATAGGCCCTGCTACAATGTCTAGTACTTAAACACATTAAATTAATACCTCCCAAGAAAATCAGCTCGTTTCATCTCTTCCTATAATTTGCAGTGCTTAAGGACTGTTCTTGTTTTAATGACTTAAAAATGTACAATATATGGAGAATTTAACCTTTAACATGAACAACTTTTTGGGCAAACACTTTAAAGGCCTTGATATCTCAATCAAGGTACTATGCAATATTTTTTTTTAGCAAAATACATTTATTATCTTAAAACTTTTTATTATAGGATTATAAACTTTTTTTACCTTTACACATGCCTTTAATATTTGCGATCTTTTCTTGGTTTAATATTCTAAGAATTTTAGGCCTGGTTTTCTAGGCCTAATATCAAAATCTATTTAACTCTTACTGTCAGTATAGGTGAAAGCCACTGACCTCAGTTACAATTGCGGTGGATCCCCAAAAGGTTAATGCAAGTTTCACAAATGTTAATGTGTCTCCCCCCCCCAAAAAAAAAAAAGTTCATGCATTTTCAAAGGGCTCAAAGTAATAAGTTCACTGCAGAATCTCATCACACACGTGTGAGAACTAGTCTAATTACTTCACTCATTGTCTTTACTAATGGTCAGGAAATTATAATCTTCATTTGATGTCACAAAAAAAATCACATGTTCATTTGAAAACTTTTGCTGATTACTATTTTGTTTTAAGGTGGCAGCCTGACTCACAGTTTGAATTTAAAGTAAATAAATAATATAACTGAGCCAGGCGTGGTGGCGCACGCTTGTAATCCCAGCATTTGGGAAGCTGAGACCAGAGGATCCGGGTTCGCGGCCAGCCTCAGCTACCTAGTGAGGCACTCCGCAACTTAGTGAGACCCTGTTTCAAAATAAAGAATAAAAAAATAGGGCTGGGGGTATAGCTCGGAGGTAGAATGCCCCTGAGTTCAATTCCCAGTACCACACACACACACAAAAATAATAATAATAATATAACTGATGAAGTTTAAATAGTCCATATTTTGTTAGTCCTTAGTAAATAAGGACTTGTTTTCCCCAAATAATTTGAAATCTGGGTAAATAACTAATTTTAATGCTTCATGTAAACTTTCTAATAAATGAATTTAATAAAAGTCAACTTTATGAATAAAATTATTTTAAAATTGTCTGGGATCCATTTCACCACCAACTGTTAACTATTTTGAGAACACAAGTGGTTAAAAGCAGCCATAGCTAACCAGTTATAAACATTTTTTAAGTACATACTTTCATACACCCACACACAAAATGTTTTTTAACACAATTTTTAAAATTAACCCTCCAATCTTACCAGCTGAGGCCAGGTAAATGTGTGTTTTTAAAATTTGTCATATACATTTAGACAAATCACTAAAAACACTAATGTGAGCCCTCATGATGAAGAAAGAAAAATGTGTATTTGGTCATTTCTTCCTTATGACAGGAAGATCTATTTTTTTTTATAAATGGAAATTAGGAATTTTATTCTAAGTAATTCATCACAGACCCAACACTTCTTTCTAATCTTATAAAATATGATTGGTTTAAGACTAATATTTGCATCCTCAAAGCATGAAACATTATTATTAAAAATATTCCTAAGATGGGCTATACTTCAAAAAAATTCAATAGCCTGATTAAATAAATAAATCAGGGCTGAAGGTATGTGTAGCTCAGAGTGTATATGAGTCCTTAGGTTCAATCCCCAGTACCCTCTGCCTTCAAAATTCAGCATACTATATGCCTTGCCAAATGATTTTATTTTAAATGTGGTGTTGGAGAGCCCACTCAGAGCCTAGCACATGCTAAGCATGTGCTCTACTACTGAGCTAAATTCTCAGAACCATGATATTTTTTATAGAGTAAAAATTTGAGAATTCTAAGCATCAAATAAATTACCATAAAATCCGGGATCTCTAAATGGAATTTTAGTTCATACCTGATTTAAAGAATAACAAGAACTAGTGAATGAAGTCATTCATTGCAATATTTGTTCAGCCCACTGCATGAATGCCATATTACAAAATGAAAAAAAATTAAATAAAATTGTCAACTTAAAAAACCCTTCTTTTTTCCATTACAAAATGAAGGAGGAAAGATAAAAAAGGATATAAGGAATTTCCTTTTTTGGTGTTTTTTGTTTTATTTTTTGAATATTGTCTTGAGGAAGATATACATTTATTGATTTTTGAACTATGATCTTGATAAACATGTAATATTTACATATATTACATGTTTTATTAAGCAATATATATTGCTTAATTGATCTACTTTAATCTAGAAGAGCTCCTTGGGAAAATTTCTTTAGTGAATATGATGTAATTGCAAAAAAAGCAATTGAAATTTCTGGTCTGTGAGTGTTAACTTATTTTTCCCACCTACTTTCATGAATTCATGTACATAGACTACATTAATCTATAAAGTTAATTTATTTTATAATCCTATTATATATATTGCTTAATAAAACATGTAATATACACAAATATATCTATTGCTTAATAAAGACACTCTTGATCCTCACAACTAAAATACTGTTAGCTTCATATTCATGGATGAAATCAAGCTTGGGTTAAAATATATTTTTTTAAACTGCATCTGTACTAAATGATATAGACTTTTCTTTCCTTTGTCTTTATTCCCTATATAACTATTTTCATAGCACTGGCATTGTCTTAGGTATTATGAGTGTTCTAGGTTTTGGGGGGGTTTTTTTTGCTTTTTGGGTTTTTTTCGAGACAGAGTCTCACTGTGTTGCCCTGGTTGGTCTCAAACTCTTGAGGAACTCCTTGGCCCAAGTGATCCTACTACCTTAACCTGCCAAGTAGCTGAGACTATAGACACACACCACCATATCTGTCTCCTGGAGATGAATTAAAACAAAAGGGAGGGTGTGCCTAGGTTCCATGCAAGTACTACCCTGTTTAATAACAGAGACTAAGAATCCCAGAATTTACTGAGGGCTCCTGGAACCAAATCCTTGTGGATACCAAGGGATATCCCCATTTTAAAGGTAAAGACACTAGTTCAGAGCAGATCAGCCATTTGCACACATCTGGGCATCAGTGGAAACAAGACTTCAACACAAACCTTCAGCTACTTGCCGACCCCATCCTGGTCCCCTGGATGCCCTCACAGGTATCCACTGACTCAAAATGATAAAGAATACAAGCTCAGTTATTATTTTACTGACATGAGATAGGAGTACATGCTCCTAGATATGCATGAATTGAATTTGTTTAAAAAAAATAAATAAGAGAATGTAGACTATTTGTGTTTAGTTTGAATTTTAGAAACCTCAAAGAAATTTTAAAAATCCTTTTGAACTATAATCATTAATTGATCTACTTTAACCTAGAAGAGCACCTTGGGAAAATTTCTTGAGTGAATATGATTTAATTGCAAAAAAAGCAACTGAGTTTTCTGCCTAAATTTTTATTCCTTCTACTCTACCTCATCATTCTGAGGTGCAGTAATAAGAAATGTTAGGAGCCTGGTTCTCTTTGTATTCATATAAGTACTAGAGCTGAAAAATTCAGCACCACACATTGGGATTTTTCTCACTCATTTTTATTTTCCTTTTCCTATTATATATTAAAGGCAGGCCTTTGTTGAGAGCTTACTGTAAGACACTGACATAAGCATCTTACATGCTTTATTTCCTCACAACTCAGAGACATGTACAGTTATTTTACTACTGAGGAAACTGAGGCTGAATGTCGCAGATCTGATAATTAGTAAAAATTAAGAAAAAAAAATCCCCAAACTTTTATGCATTTTGTATTTCCATAAAATTTTTTTGAGGGGGCAGTACTGGGTATTGATCCCAGGGGCATTATACCTTCAGCTATACCCCTTGTCCTATTTTTTTGTTTTGTTTTGTTTTTCTTTTTCTTTTTTTTTTTTTTTTTTTTTTTTTTTTTTTTTTTTTTTTTTTTTTTTTTTTTTTTTTTTTTTTTTTTTTTTTTTTTTTTTTTTTTTTCGATACTGGGAGTTGAACTCAGGGGCATTCTACCTCCGAGCTATACCCCTAGACCTATTTTTTTATTCTTTATTTTGAAACTCAGTCTGACTAAGTTGCGGAGTGCCTCACTAGGTAGCTGAGGCTGGCCTCGAACCCGGATCCTCCAGTCTCAGCCTCCTGAATGCTGGGATTACAAGCGTGTGCCACCACGCCCGGCTTGTTTTGGGTTTTTTTGCAGTATTGGGGATGGAACCCATGGGCATTCTACTTCCAAGCTCCATCCCCAGCCCTAATTTTTATTCTTTATTTTAAAACAGGGTCTCACTAAGTTGCAGAGGGCCTCACTAGGTGGCTGAGGCTGGCCACGAACCGGGATCCTCCTGTCTCAGCCTCCCAAGTACTAGGATTACAAGTGTGTGCCACCAGCCGGGCGTGGTGGTGCACGTTTGTAATCCCAGCATTCGGGAGGCTGAGACCGGAGGATCCGGGTTCGTGGCCAGCCTCAGCTACCTGGTGAGGCACTCCACAACTTAGTGAGACCTGGTTTCAAAATAAAGAATAAAAAATAGGGCTGGGGGTGTAGCTCAGAGGTAGAATGCCCCTGAGTTCAATCCCCAGTACCGCAAAAAAAAAAAAAAAAAAAAAAAAAGCAACTGAAATTTCTGGTACGTGAGTGTTAACTTATTTTGCCCACCTAGTTTCATGAATTCGTGTTCATAGACTAAATTCATTTATATTGTTAATTTATTTTATAATCCTATTTTATAAGAGAATATATGTAAAATTAACCTCATCCTCTGCTCAAATTACGAGAAATCTTCAATTAATGGCATGTCTGCTAATGAAGTTTCATAGCTGCACTGTTTTCAGCATAGCTCTACTTTCGTGAAAGCTGCAGAGCAGGAAAGCCCTGGGCTTGCTTCTGGGCTGTTTCCAAAGGTGCATGGTTCCCTGCAGCCACCTGGAGTGAAAGGTGCCAAACTAGCACTTGTAAAGATTTCTCTCTGTTTACAAAACCGCCATTCCTGGCAGTTGTATTTACTCACCTATTCATTCAACCAAAACGTTTTGAGCATCTAGTGTGCAAAACAGAGAGAGCCTAAGTGGCAGGAGGAGGGCGGATGTTTCTCTCACACGCTTTCTGTCCTCAAATAGCTCAGGATCTAGAAGGCGAACAGACTTTTAAGTTAGGATTCACAATACCAGAAAATAATGAAATTTAGCCTAATGAGCAGTTCAAAGCATGTACTGTGTGAAGAAGAAAGTTTCCTTTTGGGAGGGGTAGGTAAAAATAAATTTTCTTCTGCATGTACCCAGTCTACAAAAAGGAGAAAACCACCAGTGACTGATTTTGCATGAACCGTAAAAGAAGAAAGAAGAGTTATATTGGTTATATTTGTATAATTAGTTATATGTGCATATTATCAAGCTTTATGTGTTCTATTCACAAATATAAGTGGGAAGTAGTGGCACACATCTGTAATCCCAAATACTTGGGAGTCTAAGGCAGGGAAATCAGAAGTTAGAGGCCAGCCTCAGCAAGATAGTGAGACCCAGGCTCAAAAAGAAAAAAAAAATGAATATTTTATTAATTTTCAAAAATAGATTGATAGAATTACTATATCTATGATCTACTGCTTGTAACAAATTATCCCCAAAGTTAGCACTTTAAAATAATATACAATGGGACAGAGGTATAGGTCAGTGGTAGAGCACAAGGATCGGGGTTCAATCTCCATCACCAAGAAGATAAATCAATAAAACAACCCACATTTATCAGATTTATCATTCTACACCATTTTTGAGGATGAGAAATCTGGGAGAATTTTAGCTAAGTGGTACTGAGTCTCCCATTAGAGTGTCTCCAGACTGCCTGCTGGGCTGCAGTTACTGGAGGTCTTGACGGGGAGGATCTCACTGCAAGATGGCTCACTAGTGTGGTTGTTGCAAATGCTTCAGGTCCTGGCCACGTGGGCCTCTCCACAGCGCTGCCTGCTGCCATGAGGAGGAGGCATGTGTATGGAGATGTGTGTCTGTACAACATGACAGCAGACTGACCCCAGAGGGAGCCATCCAAGAGAAAGAGGGGACGCCACAGCGGCCCACCATCACTTCTGCTCTTCCTTCTGCCTATGAGAAGTAAGTCACCAAGTCCAGACAACACTCAAGGTGAGGGGACCCCAGGGGTCCAGCTAAGGGGTTCCATCAAGAGGCTGCAGCTCTTAAAGGGAGCAGTACTAAACAACTTGTGAACACATTTTATAATCATCACAAACACATTCTGGGAGTAGGATACCAAAATGTAGAAGTGCTTCTTTGTGGATATTCTAGGCATCTTTAAAAAAAATAATATATACATTATAAAATAGTATATTATATATTACATATATATTATATATAATAAAAGTATAGATGTACTTTTATTGATGCATTGCAAAGTATACATTGTAGTAAGGTTCAGTGTAATACAAACACACAGGTACATAGCGCTTGGTGTGATTCCCTCCACATTCTGCCCTGCTTTTCCTCCCCTCCCTGTACATGTGAAATTGGTAGTGATACCTTCATATATGGATACATCATTATTATTATTTTTTTTTTTTTTTGGCGGTACTGGGGATTGAACTCAGGGGCATTCTACCTCCAAGCTATACCCCCAGCCCTATTTTTTATTCTTTATTTTGAAACAGGGTCTCACTAAGTTGCGGAGTGCCTCACTAGGTAGCTGAGGCTGGCCGCGAACCCGGATCCTCCAGTCTGAGCCTCCCAAATGCTGGGATTACAAGTGTGCACCACCACGCCTGGCTCGATACAGTATTATTTGAACTCTTTCTTTCATCAAGTTTCCTTTTTTTCTCCCTACCTTCCTCCCTCGACCCCCTTCCACAATCCTACCAGTCACTCTCTTCAATTATCTAAAGTCCCTCCACATAGTAGAGAAAACATACAGCTCTTGACTTTCTAAGACTGGTTGATCTCACTTAGCATAATATTAGCTAGCTCCATCCATTTTCCTGCAAATGACATACTTTTGTTCTCATTATGGCCGAGTAAAATTCCAATATGGGCATATACCACATTTTCTTTATCCATTCATGTGTTGATGGACACCAAGTTTGGTTCCATAATTTGGGTATTGTGAATTCTGCTGCTATCATAACATATAATTTATGTATCACTATTGTATTCTACTTTAATTCTTTTGGAAAGATACCAAAGGTCTTGTAATCCTAGGAACATTGTATATTATATTACAAACAAATAAAATTATAAATGTACAAAAAATGTAGGCATCAGAAAATCAGTATCTGTAATCCCAGTACTTGGGAGCCTGAGACCAGAGGATCCAGGTTCGTGGCCAGCCTCAGCTACTTAGAGAGGCCCTCCGTAACTTAGTGAGACCCTGTTTCAAAATAAAGAATAAAAAAACAGGGCTTGGGATATAGCTCCGAGGTAGAATGCCCCTGGGTTCCATCCCCAGTACTGCCAACAATAAAAATTAAAAAATCAGTATCACCACATAGGTGCCATATAAAGGTATACTGTAGCTCCACCAATAGTAATATTCATTGACTGAGTGATGAAGAAGTTTGCAGAAAATAAAAAAAAATAAGACCAGCAGAATTGCAGAATTTAGAGCCATAGAGATCCACCACAGCCAGGTTCCAATGCAGCCCTGGAATTGTGCAAGTGGACCATCAAACTGAGCACCTGAGTCAAACAGAGGACCACTTCTATGATAGGTCCTCCTCATCCCTTGGTGACACCACATCTTTATTTTGTAATGTAAACCCTTTCTGAATTTTAATTATTGAATAGAATATGATTTCCAGAAGAATTGTGCTGAGTCAGAATTGGCAGAGTTCTTCTTCCAAATTCTCCATTTTATAAATGACAAAAATGAAGCCCAGAGAAAGAGAGACAAGTCACATCCAAGGTGACCAATCTAGCCCAATGGGAAGAAAACACAAAATCATGGAAGGGGAAAGAGTGCAGGTGTAGACCCAACTCACCTGAATTGCCAAGAAGAGGACAAAACAGGACCCATTTTACCTTCGCAGAGTCTCCTCAGCTGGGATTCTATTCTATAGTTGTTCTATGGCAACTTTCATGCTACATATAACTGCAGAGGAGCATGTGACCAAGACTTTCTGGCCCACAAAGCCAATACTATTTCCTATCTGGTCCTTTACAGGAAAAAAAAAATGTTATAGTATTGCTATATTAAGGTGGCCTTGCAGATCATATTTATTGTGATTTGCAACAGCCTTAACAAAGTTGTAAACCAAGAAGTTTTTTTTTTTTTACTTTTAAGAATTTGAACTGCACTTTCTACCTCTCCTCCATCAATAAAAAGTACCAAAGTCTGCGCCTTTCACTCATAAAAAGAGATCTCCGTGCAGTCACAGCTGACTGCTCATTTACACCAGTTCACAGTTAGGAGCTCTCAGGTCCCTGCACAGTAAGAGTGTGGGATCAGAGGCAGGCTGGGGGCAGTGAGTCTCAGTGGTCAGAGCGCCTCGATACCTTCTTTCCAGCATCAGCCACGAGCAATTTCCATCCTTGTCACACTCCATTTGTTGAGAGCGTGTGGACCAAGTGAGCTACACCAGAACACAAGACGTTGGCCGGCTCAGATAAACAAACGTTTACCGAGTGCCTGCGGAGGGCTTGACATTGTGCTTGGCCCTGGAAATATAAACATGTCACTCTCTGCACTCATTTTCCTGTCTAAGTTTTATTTTTTACTCAAAATACCCAACTATTAATACAACCTGGTGCCCAGTTTGAACTCTGACGGCCAGTCTCTTCCACCTCTCAGATCACATTCCCACCCGGGCTCTTTTCACGTGCCCAAACGGCCTCGATGCTCAGATGAAAAGTTTTGCCTCATTCCTTGCAACATGGTCTGACCTCCCAAGTCATAACCTCATCCCATCCCTGGGAATGTGGGTCTATTTCATCGAAATTAACAGACAGTATCTTGTTTCCCCAGCCAAATACATTCTAGTTAAATAACAACTAGTGTTTTTTAAGCACTTCCTGCGCATGTGCTTGGCATGTTTAAGATAACATTAGTATTAATAAAAATTGAGGTAGCATTCACCCTTTGTCAAGCAACATTTTAAGTGCTCTCCCCTATACAGCCCCATTCAGACTTCATAACAGTCCTATGATCATCAATCCTTTGACAGACGTAGAAGACGGTGCAGAGGAACCACGCAGACCTGCCCAGGGTGGTCCAGCTACCGAGCATCACAGCTCAAACTTGAATCTACGCTTTCACTCACTGCATGAGCTTCATATGTCATTTACAAACATGCAATCATGAAAGGAAGGTACTTTTATCCCCACTTTACAAATGAGGAAGAACTGAAGCTTTGGGAAGTTAAAAAAAAAAAAAACTTGCCTACGAATAGAGCAAAGATAGAAGTAGGTCTGTCTCAATTAAAATGCCTGCCCTTTTCTAAAAGATGCCCCCTGGGCTTGGCACTAGTGGCTATATAGACTGTTTTACATTTTACAGTGCTTTGAGATATGCTATCTTATTTCTTCATCATAGCTACCCAGCAATATAGATGTTATTATTTCTATAAAAACAAAATTGAGGTTCAGAAATTAAAACACACACATACACACACACACGTAGTGTGGTACTGGGATGAAACCTAGGTGTTGAGCTCTACCTCTGGGCTACAACCCCAGCCCTATTTTATCTTTTATCTGGGAACACAGTCTTCCTAAGTTGTAGAGGGCCTTTCTAAGGTGCTGAGATTAGCTTTAAACCTTTAAACTGAGATTACAGGGATGTGCCACCACACCTGGCTATATTTCTTAAAGTTATTTATTGACAGGATCCTTAGTTTGTAAACTAACTCAAAACCAGGTATTCAGACTCCAAGTCGGGGTTCTGTCCACTATACCCCATTGTTTCCCCATGTCCAAGTTATGATCTGTTGCTATGCACCCAACACAACTGATAGGACTGCCCCGACTATAACTCCCACTGCCTCGTGCTGCAAATGCAACCTTTACTGCTGTCAGATGATCAAGGGAGAGGAGAAAAACTAGTATATTAGGGATGCAGCATATAACCAATAATCATAAAGCAGGCCTTAAACACTAGAAAATCAGAGTGTTCATTATTAGACATCTTCATCAGGATGGCTAGAATGTAAGTAATGGCGCCTAGAAGGCTAAACTTCCCCACCTGTAAGACAAGGAGGTGGACCTAGAACTGTGGCTCCAAACTGGTGCTCAGTGATTAACCTGGAGGGTTCTCCAAGGCACACTGTAGGGGTCTACCAGATGGTTTCCTAAGCAGCTACCCTGGGAACCACTATATTTTTGCTGCAGTCCCCACTTCATCAGCCACAGAATCATGAACTATGCATGCATAACCAGAGACTTTCTTTTCACATCGTAGATGGCCCTGTAATGTTCAAGCCAGTCAGTCAGCACTGTGCAAGGAGAGAGAGACATTCTATCACCGAAGAGAGGATGGAAGACAATGTACAGAGAGAAATAAAAGTAAAACTGTGAGGTTTCCCTGTGTATCTTTAAATATGACTTTATTTAAAGACAGGGTCTTTGTGGGTGTAATAGAGTAAAGATGCAGTCACAGGATGAGCCCTAATCCAATACAACTGGAGTCCTTATAAGAAGAGAGGACACAGACAAAGGGGGGCCACGTGTCTCCGTGGGACAACATAAGCAGAGATGAAAACAAACAAGGGAATGCTAAGGGTTGCCAGCAAACCATCAGAAGCTAGGAAGAAGCGCAGCGGAATTCCCACCAGGTTTCAGAGGAAGCATGGCCCTGTCAACAGCTTGATCTTTAATTTCTAGCATTCAGAGCTATGAGACAACAAATAGCTGTTGTTTAAAGCCACCTACTTGGTGTCACATTTTTACAGTGACCCCAAAACACCAATGCAGGTGTCATGGTTGGGAATGCAGTGTCTCCCAGAGACTCCTGTGTTAAAGCTTGGTCCCCAGTGCATCAGTGTTCAGAGGTGGGGACTTAGGGAGGTGACTGGATCATGAAGGGCTCTGACCATAGCTGAATGGACTACTGGGAGGCTACAGAAGACAGTAAGTGGAACCTGGTCGGAGGAAGTGGGTCTTTGGGGGCATGCCTTTAGGGACTATATCTTGGTCCTGGCACCTTCCTCTCCTTGTTTCCCTAATTCCATAAAGTGAGCAGGTTTCCTCTGCCACACCTTTCTACTATGATGTTCTGCCTTACCTTAGGCCCAAAGCAACAGAACCAGCGAGCCATGGTGGATACCTCTGAAACCATGAGCGAAAATAAACCTTTTCTCCTTTACGTTGCTTTTCTCAGGAATTTTGTCATAGTGACAATAAGCTGACTAACACAGCAGGTGTTCAATAAAATCTTCCTGCTAAAATAAGATAGAAAATAAATCACTGCATTTGATGATTTTATATTTGCTATCCCAACATTTCATTTATGTAAATATATCATTTGTGGTAAGCCTGAATAAATGAAACCCTGATTTGAGTTATAATTTCCTAGTTAGTTTGACTTACAATAGGGATTGTATTTATATGACTGCTTTCAGTGATTTCTACTGGAGTGCTTTTCTTTCAATTAATAAAATAATTATTAAATTTTTCCATTTTGGTTAAAAGTTATCCTTTATTCCTAGAATTCCATGTATAGAAATAAGGCACATAGCCGGGCGTGGTGGCGCACGCTTGTAATCCCAGCATTTGGGAGGCTGAGACCGGAGGATCCGGGTTCGCGGCCAGCCTCAGCTACCTAGTGAGGCACTCCGCAACTTAGTGAGACCCTGTTTCAAAATAAAGAATAAAAAATAGGGCTGGGGGTATAGCTCGGAGGTAGAATGCCCCTGAGTTCAATCCCCAGTACCA
>PVLC010015983.1:0-36230 GCA_004027655.1 Graphiurus murinus
TTGTAATCCCAGCATTCGGGAGGCTGAGACCGGAGGATCCGGGTTCGCGGCCAGCCTCAGCTACCTAGTGAGGCACTCCGCAACTTAGTGAGACTCGGTTTCAAAATAAAGAATACAAAATAGGGCTGGGGGTATAGCTCGGAGGTAGAATGCCCCTGAGTTCAATCCCCAGTACCGCCAAAAAAAAAAAAAAAAAAAAAAAAAAAAAAAAAAAAAATAACAACAACAACAAAAGCTCCCAAGTAATTCAGACCCAGGTGACTCAGGGGCCATGCATGATAGCCTCGGGGGACAAAAACATGGCAAAACAAACACCTCAGCCTTTTGAGCTAGGAGGGGGCCACAGAAACATTACTTAGTATCAAGTTTGGATGAAAGACCAGCTCCAACGGGGAGGGGGGGCGCCCCACCCTTCCTCAGCCACCTGTGGCCCTTTCACAATTAAATAAAATATAACATTCAGTTTTTCGGTTGGCTGGTTATACTAGTGGCCCTTGAAGTCCAGTGACCGCCATCATGGACCGGGCAGACGCAGAACATTTCCATCTCTGCAGAATATGCTATTAGGCAGCACTGGCCCAACGAGTTCACCTGTATCTGACTCTACTTTCCCTCCTATGAAAAGGGGGCCCTCAGCCGGGCATGGGGGCGCACGCTTGTAATCCCAGCATTTGGAAGACTGACACGGGAGGATCCAGGTTCAGGCCAGCCTCAGCTACCTAGTAAGGCCTTCTGCAACTTAGTGAGACCCGGTTTTGAAATAAAGAATAAAAAATAAAAAATAGAGCTGGGGGTGTAGCTCGGAGGTAGAATGCCCCTGAGTTCAATCCCCAGTACCACAAAAAAAAAAGAAAAAGAAAAGGGGGCCCTTAACCAGGCCTGGTGACGCACGCTCGTAATCTCAGTACTTGGGAGGCTGCGACAGGAGGATTGCAGGTTCGAGAACTATCTCAGCAAGTAGTGAGACTCTCATCAACCTAGCGAGACCCTGTTTCAAAATAAAAATAAAATAGAGCTGGGAGCGTAGCTCGGAGGTAGAATGCCCTTGGGTTCAATCCTCAGTGCCACAAAAAAAAAAAAAAAAAATGGCGGGGGAAGGGGGTCCTCCCAAGTCATTCCCAGGGTGCAAGAGAGGAGAACCTCTACCAGAGCAGATATTTCTACCCCACATCTGAAGAACCACACACCCCGGCTAGGAGCAGGAAGCTGTGCAGGGGAGGCAGGAGTGACTGCTCCAGATGTCAAGGAGCCCCCATCCCTGCAGAGGGAGCCCCAGAGACCAAGTCTGCACCCTGGCCAGCTGCTAGCGCAGCCAGAGGGGCCTGGAAGGAGCCTGGGACAGATGAAGGCGGATGGTGTGGAGATGCGAGCCCATCACACTGGGGAGGTTTAAAGGGGTGTCACGGGGTGGGGGTGGGGGGCTGCTCCAGAGAGCGGCAAAGAGCCCCAGCCTGGGCCCATGCTGGAGGCGGAGAGGCAGCAGGGAATGCTCAGGGTGTGCGTGTGGCTGCAGAGACACAGACAGGACTCTCCATCCCAGTCTGAAAGAGCTGCTTAGATGAGAAGCCGCATGGACCCACCGTGACCCCGGAGGAAGGAGTCTCCTCCAGCCCCTGGCCAGGCATGCTCTGTCCCTGCTGGTGCTTCGGTGTTGGGAACTGCCCGCCTCCCAGCACAGTCCCCCTGCTCCTGGACAATCTCTCTTGTGAAGGACAGGCTGCCTCCCTGGCAGCTTCCAAGTATCCTGCCGCCCTGCTGCTCCAGGAAGACCCTGAAGCAAGGGCACCCTGGGTCCAAGCGGTCACTAATATACTAGGACAACCAAGTGATAAAAGCCCTAGTCATCCCCCTTGCTGAAAAGGCCACATCAAACACTTAACTGCCAAAAAAGGTGCATCACAGCCGCAGTGACATAAGGACATCCTGGTTTTAGCCACAGGAAAAAGACACCTGAAGTTGTTCCTTTCCCAAACCTCCCAGCGCACCCATGAGGTGATCCTGTTTTAACGGAAGTACAAGAGCCAAGCATGGTGGTGCACGCCTGTGATCCCAGGACTCGGGAGCCTGAGAGGGGGATTGCAGGTTCGAGGACAGCCTCAGCAAGTAGTGAAACTCTCACCAGCCTAGTGAGACCCTGTTTCAAAATAAAAATTTTTAAAAATAGGGCTGGGGGTATAGCTAGAGATAGAATGCCCCTGGGTTCAATCCCCAGTACCTCAAAAAGAAAAAAAAAGGGTACAAGCCAGGTGTGGTGATTCCAGTACTTGGGAGGCTGAGACGGGAGGATCGTAGGTTCTCAGCCAGCCTCAACTACTTAGTGAGGCCTCTGCAACTTAGTGAGGCCCTGTTTCAAAATAAAGAATTAAAAATAGGGCTGGGGGTGTAACTCAGGGGTAGAATGCCCTTGGGTTCAATCCCTAGTACCGCACACACACAATAGTATATGGTTCCGAATGTCACCCTGGACTCTGCATTTGAGCCCATTAATCTCAGGGCTCGGTATGCAGGAGGACCACAGGATGGAGACCTCATCCCTTGGATGTGACCCCAAAGGAGCTAAGAAAGCCCCAAAGGATATAAAGGAAACTGAAATCGCCCCCCATGACTCTCCTCCGCTTACTGACACTGGTGAGAGAAACCAACCGAGAGGAAGCACAGAGCCTGCTCAACTGGACGGGTCCGCCCGGTGCAAAACTTCCCAGCCAACAAAAGGCACCTGGGGAGGGCGGGGCAGGCAGGGGCGGGGCCGGGAGGCTGGAAGAACAGGCTCCACCGGTGGCTTTGGGGACCCAGAACCCAGATGAGTCACAGGACAAGAGTTTGGCTTCCTGGGTCTCCTGAGCACCCAGCCCTGGGCAGGCTCCTCCACCAGCTCTAGCAGTGACGGTTGCTGAGTGAAGGAAGGAAGGAAGGGTGCAGGAAGGCTGGGGCCTCCAGGGCACCGAGCAGAGCAGCTGAGCAACCTGCCCCCTTGCCACGGGACAGTCCTGTGAGCTCCTAAGACCCAGCAACGTCCACGCCTCTCTCCACTAGGTTCTGAGCACTTAGGCCCGGGCAGGGCTTCGAACAAAAACAAAAGCATGAAGCCGGGCGTGGTGGCGCACGCTTGTAATCCCAGCATTCGGGAGGCTGAGACCGGAGGATCCAGGTTCGCGGCCAGCCTCAGCTACCTAGTGAGGCACTCCGCAACTTAGTGAGACTCGGTTTCAAAATAAAGAATAAAAAAAATAGGGCTGGGGGTATAGCTCAGAGGTAGAATGCCCCTGAGTTCAACACCCAGTACCGCAAAAAAAAAAAAAAAAAAAAAGCATGAGATGGAGCTAGCACGTCCCTCTACCCACAGTCCACTGCAGACGCCCAGCAGAGTGAAGAGCATACAGCTCATAATCACACCAGGACGAGGGAACCAGGGCATGTGGCCTCGGAAGCCATCCGATCCCAGAGAGGCCAAGGGCAGAGGTTCTCAGAGTCTGGTCACGGAACCCCTGTATCGAAACCAGCCAGGGCATGTAATAAAGAAACATTTCTAGCTGGGCGTGGTGGTGCACACTTGTAAACTCAGTACTTGGGAGGCTGAGACAGGAGGATCGCAGGTTTGAAGCCAGCTTCATCAACTTCACAAGTCATTGTTTCAAAATAAAAAAGGGCCAGGGGTATAGGTAGTTCAGAAGTAGAATGACCCTGGGCTCAATCCCTACTACCAAAAAAAGGAAGGAAAAAAGCTTTCTGGGAGGGGGCCTGAGAATCTGCATATGAAAAAACACCCTACATTACTGTGACCCCCCCAAGGCCCAAGACCCCCTCAAATGAGGCCAAGGGGGTCAAGGAAAAGCGAAAAGAAGAAAACTTCCCAGCGCTGCTGAGACATTCAGGTGCCTTTTCTCCGTTTTAAGGTCTGACCCTGGAAACTACCCTGCACCTAATACCTTGGTGCCTGGCCCCTTCCCTGCCCTGGGCCTCAGTTTCCTCATTTTGCAATGAACCAGTTTCCTGCTCAGAGATCCACATTCTAGGTTCCCATAGGGTTGGGGGGCGGGGGAGCTCCCTGGCCTGAGCAAACTGCCTTGCGGGATTCTGGCAGCGGCAGAGGGCCAGGAGCAGGGGCCCTCGGAGCCGGACGAGGGAGCAGCTGTGGGCCCAGAGGCCCTCACTCCCAACCACCGCTGACTCTGTGCCCTGTTGGCCGTAAATAATGCTCCATCACTAGCAGGACCCCTTGCCCCAACTAAAACACTCATCTGTCCCTGCCTGGGTGCCCCGGACGGCAGCAGCCAGGCTTCCAGGGAGGTGCGGGAACTTGGCCCCAGGAGACGGCAGCTGTTGTTTCTGTGTCTCTCCAATCCCCGCAGGGAAAACTTCCTGAAGCTTCTAAACAATCAAAAAGCACGGAACACACTCAAATGCCGGCGATAAAGTTACAGCCCAAACTGAACGGGAGTGAGCCTTCCAGATCCCACAAAAGCCCAGGCACCTGCAGATCAGGTGCAGAGGCCAGGTGCTGGGTGCACCCCACTGCGGTCCCCAAATCCAGCGTGTAGCCTGAGCACGGCCACCACACTGTGTCCACCAGCTCCTGTGTCCACGCCAGCCAGGGTTCAGCGTGGGCCCCAGCTCAGGGCTGGGGACACCAGGCGGGGACTTACCTACCTGTCACATCCTTCTGGCTGGGAGTTTCTTCCAAATGTGGGAGGGCTGCAGGGCTTGATGAGCTATTGCCATTGGGCACGGACCGAGAGGGACGGCCACCAGCGGTGTCCCCCAACTGGCCTCTCTTGAAGGCGTCCAAGCAGCAGACGAGAGAGAGCCTGAAGTCCCAGCCGTCACGGAGGCTGGCACACGGGGTACCCAGGGAGGCACCCTTGGGAATCGGAGGGGATCTGGAGTTGCCCCCTCCCTGATGGGCACTCATCTGACACGTGCGGCATCGGTCGCATTTCCGCAAAGCAAATCCATCCAAATACCTACAGGCGCGCGTGTGCAGGCACCTTACCGCCCTGGCGCGCCGCTCTGGAGTGTTTACGGCCCTTAGTGACTCACAGCAAACACAGGATTCCCCAGGCAACTGCTTGGGCCGGTGGCTTTGGGGATGTGCCGTGCCTGTTTATCTGCTGGGGCGAAAGCCTGTCTACAGGCGAATCCACCTGACTTCCCGTGTTTTATCAACTTGCCCCGTTACACATGAGAGAGGCTGACTCCTGACTCCGGGGGGCCACGGGGGCTGTTTTCTTTAAACCACACACTCAAGGCTTTTGAGATGATTGAAAGGAGAACAAACCTCCCTCCTTCCAGGATGACCGGCAAATCGACTGGTCACCTCAACTGGAATATCACAAGAGCATAAAGAGTGTTTAATGACCGTCATGGAGATGTCCTGAAGACGCCAAAGGCCAAATCTGCAGCCTGCATTGATCCAATCCCAGCGTTTCAAATTTGAAACATAAACATAGGCACATTATCATTATTATTATTTTTGCAGAATTAGGGACTGAACTAGGGGGCATTCTACCTCCAAGATAAACCTCCAGTCCTATTTTTGTCCTTTATTTTTTTTAAATAGGGTCTCTCTAAGTTGCAGAGGGCCTCACTAAGTAGCTGAGGCTGGCTGTGAACCTGTATCTTCCTGTCTCAGCCTCCCAAGAACTGGGATTACAAGCATGTGCCACTACGCCTGGCAACATATGTGCATTATACATTTTACACACATACACACACACACTTCTTCATGTCCTTATCCTCTGAATAAATGCAAATTCCCCTTCCTCCCTCCTTCATGGTAAGAGTAGCTTGAGGCTAATCACACACAACTCCTGCCATCTCCAACAGCTCTCTGGGGTAATAGGATCCCCATTTACAGAAGAGTAAACTGAGGCAAGGGATGCTAAATAACTTGCTTGGAGGCCCATAGCTAGCAAGGAGCAGAGCTGAGGAATTCCAACCTGTGTGCGTTTGACTCCAAAACTGGTTCCAGGTGCTCAGCAGGTATGCCGCCTGCCCTGGCAGGACAAAGCTTAGTCCTTGGCACTGAGCCACTACACAGGGCACCGGGCGGCCCGCCACAAGCTGAGACCTCCCTAGGGAAACCAATTTGAGCAGTGTGTGCGGGGGTGGGGGATACCAAGGATGGAACCCAGGGGCATTCAACCTCTGAGCCGCACCCCCAGCCCTATTTTATTTTTTAGTTTGAAACAGGGTCTCACTAAGTTGCTGAAGGTCTCACTATATGGCTGAGGCTAGCTCAAACCTGTGATCCTCCTGTCTCAGCCTCCCGAGTGCTGGGATTACAGGCCTGCACCACCACGCCCAGCTGAGCAGTGGTTTTCAGCCCTGAAAGCCACGTCCCCAAAAGCCTCCACCTGGCCCTGCTATCTGGAAGAAGATCAAGGCCAACCCATGAGCAGGTCCTAGTGGGCGGACCTCTGTAAGCATCCCTGATTCCTGGGGTGACTCCACCCCATCCCCACCCAAAGAGAAATCCTTTCAAGAGGATAAAAGAAAGACCCCTGGCTGGAATGGCCAACACCCAAAGATAGGCCAAGGCTGGAATGTCAGGGAAAGCGAGAAGCAAGGCCGGTGATTCCAATATTGGGAAGGCTGAGACAGGAGGATTACAAGTTATCGGCCAGCCAGGCCCCAGCAATTTAGTTAGACTCTATTTCAAAATAAAATATAAGAAGGGCTGTGGGTGTAGCTCCAGAGGTAGAATGATCCTGGGACCAATCCCCAGTACAAACAAAAAAAAAATTTTTTTTTAAAGATAAACTTAGCCAGGCTTGGTGGCATATACCTGTAATGCCAGTACTTGGAAGGCTGAGACAGCTGAGACAGGAGGATTGCAGGTTTGAAGCCAGCCTCAGTAATTTAACAAGGCTCTCAGCAACTTAGGGAGACCCTGTTTTCAAATAAAACAGGACTGGGGGTGTAGTCTGGAGGTAGAAGGGTCCTGGGTTCTATCCCCAGTCCCACATACACACAGAAGGAAAGAAAAGAGAAAAAGAAAAAAAGGAAGGAGGAGGCTAACTTAAAGAGGTATCTATTTCTTTGGGAACAATACTTGGTCTTCCTCCACTGCTTGGAGGTCTACAATCTGGGGTAGATTTCCAGCTGTGAAGCCCTATGGCTTTGTGACCTTGGGCAAGTTCCTTCCACTTTCCTGACCACCAAGTTTTCTTATCTTTCCTTATCTGTGGATGGGATTAGCAACAACACCAACCCTGGGATGCTGGGAGCCGGAAAGCAAAGATACACTAGAGTCCTAGGGTGCCCGCCTCCCTAAGTTTTATGGGGGAGGGGGAGAGATAAGAACACAATGGTAACAATATTATATCTGGGCACGTGGCTCCCACTCATAATCCCAGTACTTGGGAGACTGAGATAGGAGGGTTGCAGGTTCAAGGACAGCCTCAACAAATAATGAGACTCTCATCAACCTAGTGAGACCCTATTTCAAAAAATAAAATAAAATAGGGCTGAGGGTGTGGCTCGGAGGTAGAACACTTCTGGGTAGAATGCCCCTGGGTTTAATCCCCAGCACCCCTCTACACACACACACACAACATATATATCAACCTAGCAAGACCCTATTAAAAAAAAAAAATTTTTTTTTTAAATAGAGCTGAGGATCCGGGCATGGTGGTGCATGCTTGTAATCTCAGTACTTGGGAGGCTGAGACAGGAGGATTGCAGGTTCGTGGCCAGCCTCAGCTACTCATTGGAGGCCCTCTGCAACTTAGTGAGACCCTGTTTCAAAATAGAGAATAAAAAATAGGACTAGGGGTGTAATTCAGTGGTAGAATGCCCCTGGGTTCAATCCCCAGTGTATTACACACACACACACACACACACACACACACACACACACACACGGCTTGTTTCCTTTAACTGATGGGTAACACCTTCTTGCCCTAGGGACCGAGCACCCAGGAGCCTCACTTCATATTCCTATTTCTATTCTCTCCCCTCCCCATTCTTTCTCTCTGACCTCCCTACCTAGACACCCAGTGTCACCCACTCCCACCCTCCTTCCCACCCGGCTTCTGTGTCCCGCTTACCGTCCCCTTATCATCCCTGGACACCTCTGCGCCTCCCCACAGAACACAGGCTCCATGGAATCAGCCTGCAGATAGTTGTGTTTGCTGCTCCTAGCAGCAAGGCCGGTGCCCGGCCCCGAGCAGTGCTCCAGAAATGTGGCTCAATGAACGAACAGCCAGTGAGACATCCAGGAACCCAGTCCATGCTCCAGCTGGAGAACCCCCAGCCAGCCCCTGGTCCCCTCTAGGGGGGCTCTGGGATGAGACGACTCCAGACACAGTACTCCCACTGCACCAGCAGGGAATCTGGGCTGTGAGGTATTTCAAGGTCAAACGGAATTGGGGCAGAGGCAGGTGTGCACTGTGGAAACCTCCATGCCCGTGTCTCCCACCCAGGTCCCCGGTCCACCCACCTTGGAGGCCTGTGCCTGTCACCCTACTGGCCTCAGGACACCCTCCCCGAGCAAGGTAAGAATGTCCAGGCCTCCATCCTGTCGTGAAGAGTCAGGTCTCAGACTCTCATCCAACAGGGAACCTCTTTCAGCTCCTTAATCTGAACACAGTACCCAGCTTGGGACCAAGTTCTGCAGTCCCATGGCCAGTCACCTTACAGTGTCGCAGCCTTCGGCTAGCAGGTGGCCATTTCCCTTCCAGAGGAAAGCCCCTTGTAACAGCCCACAGTTCCATGCTGGTTGTCCTCAGGGCCTGGCCATCACGGAAGCTCTCGGAAACTCCTTTTGGTCTTTAAGTCACAGCCGAGCATGGTGGTACACACCTTTCATCCCAATACTTGGGAGGCTGAGACAGGAAGACCACAAGTTTGAGGGCAGCCTCGGCAACTCAGTGAGGCCCTCAGCAACTTGCACTCTTATTTCAAAATAAAATAATAAAATAGGGCTGGGGGTGTAGCTTGGAGATAGAATGCCCCTGGGTTCAATCCTCATCACCACACACACACACACACACACACACACACACACTCTGTGTGTGTGTGTGTGTGTGTGTGTGTGTGTGTGTGTGTGTGTGTCAGGGGCTGCAGGTGTAGCTCGGCAGTACAACAGTTGCCTAGCACTATGTGAGGCCCCGGATTCCATCCCCAGTACCATTTAAAAAGGAAAAAAGAAAAAAGACGTGGAGACACACAAAGATGAAAGGTATTAAGTGGGTGGGTGAGTGAAAACTCAAAACTTTTAGTCGAGCTATTGGTCTGGCCCTTAAGTGGGGAAAAGACATCTGTTAGCTCTGTCTCCTACAGGGACACACCATAAAGGCTGGCAGAAAACAACCAACCACCCCAAGACCTAAGAGCCAGGTTTCCGGGCTGCGCCAGGTCATTAGGATATAGCTGAAAACACAGAAGGGAGCCCACCTAGACACAGAGTAAACAGCCACCTCTCCACCCAGCCCACGTCCACACATTTGCATAACAGCAACTTCCATTGACACAACACGAGGCTCAGATTACTGAAGCAAGTTATAGACAGGGCCAAAGTCACGTGACACGTGTGGTTCAGGAGGGTGGGGATGGCACAGGCAGCATGTCAGCCTAAGGGGAAAGGTGGCCACCACCGGGCACTGACAGGTGATCCGCTCGGGAAGAAGCCGAGGACTAAGGTTCATAAGGCACCTGCACGAAGCTGGCCTGGGTGCTTCACAAAAACCATCTTTGAAGGATCCAATCCTTACTTGGTACATGCATTATTTCCACTGTACAGCTGGGTAAACTGAGTCTCGAAGAGACGAAGCAACTGGCCCAAACTCTCCCGTCTGCTCACGCTTTGCACCTGTGCTGCTTTCCATCCACCTGTCTTGGCCTGCGAGGCTGCTCTGTGCAACCAGGGAGGAGGCGGGCCAAAGTAAACCACCTGCCTGGAGAGAGGCGCTTGGCCCTGACACCCGGGGCGCATTCCATCTCCAAGGCCAACACGGGCAACCCAGGAAGCAGGGGGCCGCGCCGCTGGCTCCTTCTCAAAGGAAAGAAGGAATTATTCAGCAAATAAGTCCGGGAGTCCCGGGGTAGGCCAGCTTGCTGCCTGCAGAGGTGTTCTGGGTCAAAGGCTTTGGATTGCAATGGACAAGATCTGAAAGGCCGGCACCAAGGCTCAGAACTGTGAGAAACAGGGCCAGCCAGGCCACCCCGGGGCTCCTCTGGCCCGCTGAATCACACAGCCTCACTCCCAGGGCTGCGACGCCATTCTCAGGACACACTGCATGAAAATTACTGGAACACAGTAGGTGTTCAATAAGCAATGGATAATCACGTGCTTTCCCTCTCCATCCCCGCCCATTTTTCCTGGAAAAAAGTATTCAGAACTTCAAACTGATGATAACAGACTCTTCTCTGAAAAGTCCTTAGCCCTCCACTTCGACTTCTTCCTAAAGTGGATCCAGGGGTTTCTGCCCCCCCCTCCAACAAGACCTAACACAAGGGGTGGGGGCTGGCGGTGGGGAGACAGCTGAGACTGGGAACATTTTAACACTGAAACGCTGTCCTCCGCTTGGGGCGGACTGGCCGAGGGCTCTCAATTAGATCTCTGCATCTCGGTACCGGTACCGGCGGCGGCTGCAATCTCTCCTCCCGCATTCCTCGGGATTCAAGTGTCCCTAGGAGAAACGCAGAAGCCTCTCCGCTCCCGACAAAGGTGAGCCATCCATTTCCCCTCGGTGAAGGGCGGCTCTCCTCCGGACTTGACGGGGCCGCCAGATGGGTGACAGATGCGGTCACAGGGGGGCCGCCCCAACTTTGCGCGGGGGCCAGCCGCTTTCCCACGCTTGCGCGGGGTCCAGCCTGGAGCTGGGTCTCGTACGACTGACAGGTGTAGCTGGGACCTCTTCCGGGGAGCCCCGAGACCCCCGCCCGCCCGCGCGCGGAACAACTAACTCCGCGTCCCGCGCGCCGCCCCGGGGCCCCCGCCCAGCGCTCGGGGCTCCGCGCGCCGCCAGAACTTTGCCAGCAGCGGCTCGGCGGCGACGCCGGCCCCGAGCGCCCCCGCGCGCCCGGCCCCGGTGGCTCCGGGCCTGAGGCCGCCCGCCCTGCCCAGCCGGCGCGCACCTACCGGGCTGGCTGCAGTCGCCATCCGCCGGAGCCGGGGGAGCCCCGGCGCGGGGCCGATCGCCGGGCCCCGCCGCGTCCGCGCACAGCTCGCAGGCTGCGGGCCCCGGGGGTCGCGTGGGCCCCGCGCCCGCCCCGCAGGAAGGCGCCGGCTCGCCCTGCGCCGCCAGCTGGCGGACGCGCTCCCAGGAGCCCGCGTCGGCCGCCCGCATGCCGCCGGCCCCGGGGGGCGCTGCCCGCGGCGGCGCGGGGGGCTCGGGCCGTGGGCGCCGGGCTCACAGCCCCGGGCGCCGCCGCCGCATCCGGGCGCCGCCCGCGCGCTGGACCAGGGCTCTGGGTCCGGCCGGGCGCCGGGCCGTCCGCGGCCGCCGCACGCGAGGATCCGCCGCGGAGCCTCACGTGGGAACGACTCCGGCCCCGCGCTCCTCCTCCCGCTCCTTCCGGGCTGGCGAGGCCCGCTCGCTCCGCCCCGCGCCCCGCCCCGGCGCCCGGGACCGGCCCCGGGGCCCCGAGAGCTCCACCGCGCGCCCGCCGCCGCGAGGTGCGTCCCCTGCCTGCCGGAGATGCGAGTGTCCGGGCGGTGGGAAGCCGCAGGACGCGAGCCCAGGACTTCCAAAGCCCCCGAGTGTCAGGAAAGGCTGCAGGCCCCTACCTGGCGCCAGCTCCAGGGTTCACGTGTTTCTCTACTCTTCAGAGACCCTTGGGACTGCCTGGCCTAAGGGCCCAAGTCCCCCAAACTGGGCCTGGGACATTTCCTTCACTCACTTTTCCTCCGTGACCCCCATTCTTTGGGTGAGCCTAATACTGAGCGCCCTGGCTTTACCAGGGGGGGATAAAACCATGTCGGGCTAGGAGACCCCGTGACTTCGCCTCATTCGCCAGCCTCAGTTTCCTCCTCTGTACAAAGCAGGGTTAGTGATTCTCACCCTTGTCCATCATCAACACTGCTTATGAACTCCCCAACTGTGACAGCCAGCTGCAGGTGAGGTGATTCGCAGGGGGAGGCCAGGGCCTGGACCCCAGTATTGGTTTGGGGGGCTAGCCAAACCCTGTAGGGAAGGGCACCTTTAGAGGGTTCGCAAATCTGAAGCCACTGATGGACTGGGTATTGCAGTGGCTGGCAATTCCCCTATAAAGTGCATTGCAACTTGGGGGCCCCCTTTGATCTGGGATTATGGTGCTCTTTAGGAGGACTAATTATCTCCCCACAGCCCCAGGAGGCAGGTCTGGTTTCCCCCTATTGTAGACACAGGGGAGCCAAGGCCAGGCAGCCTGGCAAGGAGGCACATGCTCAGCGGGTCCCCAGCCTCCCCTTCCAGGTAGCACGTGGCCCGCCGGGTGCCCAGGGCTGGCTCTGTGATGACAGACCCCTCGCCCAGGCCTGAGCTGCAGGAATCTCCAGGTCCCTGGGCTATGCCTCTCCAACAAGCTGTGGGAGCCAAATGACTTTCCCCCAAGGCTGAAACCTTTTACACATCGCTTTCCTGACCCGTGGGCCAGAAGCCCAGCTCGGAGCAACCACAGTGGCCTGGCCACCAACCGTCATGGCCTTCCCAGCTTCCATGTCCCCCACCTCCAGTCCTCCTCACCTTCCCAGTGACCGAGGCCCAGCTGCAGGGGTCAGAAGGGCTGCCTGGGACCCCTGTTCCTGCCTCGCTGGAAGCCCTGATCTGGAGGGCACCCCTGGAGGGCACTCCAACAGGCCAAGTGCTGGTGCTGCACTGTGGGAGAAAATTACCCCCCGAGCAACACGGGTGTCACTCTGGAAGAAGAAACTACGCCCCTGCCAAGGGGCAGAGGGGCCAGGAACCACCAATGCCTTCGTCTTTGCTGGGATAGCAGGCAGAACAGAACGGAAGGACCGACCTGAGCCTCCGTGGGTGGAGGAGCTGGGGACGCTCTGACCAGACCCTGGATCCTACAGCCACAGGGCCTGAGATCCCTGCAGGAAGCCACCTGCTGGCGTGAGTGAGGGAGTGGGCTGCGGGGGCAGCAGGGACTGCTGTGGTCTGTGGCATAAAGACACCAGGCTGCATTCTTTCGCCATAGGTGCCCTTTGCCTACTAAACACTTGGGAAGACTTTTCCACTTCCATAAAGACACACTTTGCATTTCTTGAAGGGCATGCAATCCTTGGTTAACCTTCTGTTTCCTACCCCCGATGGATACTCTTTCCCCGTGACTCCAGGACAGGGAAGAGAGAGGAGCAGGAGTAGGTCACACGGGTCTCTAGGATGTGCTATCAAGGAGGGGTGCATCGGGGAGTGGTGGGGACTGTGGCACATGAGTGGCCCTGTGGAGGAGGAAGTTGTGGGTGTCATGCACTAGGAATGTGGGCCTGGTGTTTACAGTTCTCCCTTTGGGGGGAGGGGAGTTAAAGGGGATATATTTTTAATGTAAAATCTAAGTTTGGAATTATCGACAACCCTTTAAAACTTAAGCCAGGCATGGTGGCTCACGCTTGTAATCCCAGTACTTAGGAGGCTGAGACCAGAAGATTGTAGGTTCTCAGTCAGCCTCAGCTACTTAGCAAGGCCCTCCACAACTTAGTGAAACGCTGTTTCAAAATAAAGAATAAAAAAAAAAATCAGACTAGGGGTGTAGCTCAGAGGTAGAATGCCCCTGGGTTCAATCCCCAGTATCTCCCCCCAAAAAAAGGAGGAAGAGGAGGAGGAGGCGGAGGAGGAGAAGGAGGAAGAGGAGAAGAAAGAACAAGTACACAAGTCTAGATGTTCTTGTCTAAGCTGGGCACGGTGGTGCACACCTATATAATCTGGGAGGCTGAGACAGGAGGATCGCAGGTTTGAGGCCAGCCTCAGCAATTTAGTGAGACCCTCAGCAACTTAGACCCTAAAAATTTAAAAATGAAATAAATGTAATAAAATTGAAAAAGGGTAAAAGAGAAGAAGAATAGGGCTGAGGGTATAGCTCAGAAGTAGAATGCCCCTGGGTTCAATCCCCACCACTAAAACCAAACGAACAAAAAACCCCAACAATTCCTGTCTGGCCCTTGCTCCCAATGCTGCCTCCACAGTAATCCCATCAGCACCCCAGCAACTTGGAAAAAGTCTGTATAAATATCCCAACTACATTTCAATCCTCCAAGCTTGTTCTCAAGTCCTGGGGAATTTCTGCTGCCCTCCTTACTCAGCAAAGTTGGGCTGTGTGTGTGTGTGTGTGTGTGTGTGTGTGTGTGTGTGTGTGTGTGTCTCACACACTGAGGCCCACAACATCAGACAGTGACTGGGTCCACCTTCCCCAGCTTTCTGGGGTTCTCCGGCTGCCCCAGCCAGCTGCAGCCCCTCACCCTCCCTGCTCACAGCCTTGCTGGCTGGCAAGCCAGCAGTCTACCAAAAAGCCATGTGCCTTGGGTGGGGAGGTGTTTCTTCCTGGAGGTGTATTTCTAAGTGCAAGGACACGCTGGGCCCAGGAGACATTTCTGCACAGTTCTACAACAGAAGATCCAGGAGCCAAGAACTGACAGCCCGTTTCCTGCCCTGCACAGCCTGGACAAGTCCCACACAAAGAGCGACTCCAGGCTGGGTGGCCCTCGGTGCGGGCTCCACACGGGCCAGCTTCTGAGCCTCAGAACGGTGGAATCACAAAGGAGCTGCGCTTGGAGGGGCCCTGCACTTGGCTTTCATGCCTTGCTGTCATGGCGCTTCAATTCTTAAACCAGGGGCCTCACGCTTCACGCTGCGCTGGGGCCTGGAGATTATGTTGCTAGCCGTGCTTCTAGGCCTGCTGGGAATTGCTGTTGGAGACAGCTGGGCCCAGGGTGCGGCCCACTCTGTCCTTCTCCAGGTGCTCTGCAGGACAGTAGGAAGGAACTGTCCCCATCCAGTCCTTGTGGAAACTCACTTTATTTTATTTTTTGCAGTACTGGGGATTGGACCCAGAGGCATTCTACCACTGAGCTACACCCCCAGCCCTTTTTTTTTTTTTTAATTGGAAAACAGGGTCTCCCTAAGTGGCTGAGGCTGGCCTCTATCCCACGATCCTCTTGTCTCAGCCTCCCAAGTCCTGGGATTATAGGCATGTGCCACCCTGCTCAGCTGTGGTGACTTATTTTAAAAAGCGGAGGCCATAGACGGAAGTCAGGGGAGGCCAGGTGAAGGGGCAGACCAGCCAGCGGTAAGGAGTGGCTCTGCCTCTGTGCTCACTCCAAGGCCAGATGGTGTCCTCTGACCCTGACCCCAGGGCTGACAGGATGCCACCAAAGAAAACAGAAAGGGGCCCAGGGACACAGGGGTCAAGGCAGCCCTTCATAGTACTCCTGTGTTCCCAGGGGAACTTCCTTTAGATCACAGAGGAAAACTCCAAGATATATTTGGCTTAAGGAACAAACCCCAGAAACAGTGGATTAAGAGCCTCTATTGTATTTGGCATCGCCTTGCAGTTGGATATTTGAGCCCATTGGAATTTTTCAGGTACTTTTTTCTTGGCTGTGTTTTTAATACTTGTAGAAGATCTCTTTCCTGCAAACTTCGGGTCCACATGTGACTGTACCAAGTCCAAACCCCTCTAGCTAAGGCACAACAGCACCCCCTCCATCTCACAGAGGGAGTACGCTTCTCTAACTCTGGGGGGGGGGTGGGGGGTACTGGGGATGGGACCCAGGGGCATTCTACCCCCAAGCTATACCCCTTGCCCTATTTTATTCTTTATTTTGAAACAGGGTCTCACTAAGTTGCTGAGGCTGGCCATGAACCTGCCATGTTCCTGTCTCGGCCTCCCAAGTGCTGAGATTATAGACAGGCATGCGCCACTGCACACGGCTTTTCTAACACTCTGTGGCTTCTCAAGAGAACAGAGACTTGGCCTGCAGCACCCTCACCTCCAAGCTGGTGTGCAATGGTGGACCAGTGGCCTCTGGTCTCGCCATCAAGTGTCCTCACCAGCAAAAGTATAATGAAAGGCTGGCTTAGTGGATGTGCAGGGGATTATTTTCTAGCAGTGCCAGTGACACTTGAAATGTTTTTTGTTTGTTTGTTTTTGTTTTGTACTGGGGATTTAACCTAGAGGTACTATCTGAGCTTACCCCCTGCCAGCCCTTCTTATTTTTTGGTTTTGTTTTTGTGTGTGTGGTACTGAGGATTGAACCTTCTACCTTCAAGCTACACCCCCAGCCCAATTTTATTTCGTATTTGGAAACAGGGTTTCACTAGGTTCTTGAGAGTCTCACTACTTGCCGAGGCTGTCCTCGAACTTGTGATCCTCCTATCTCAGCCTCCCAAGTACTGAGACTACAGGTGTGTGTCACCACACCCGGCTTTATTTTTTGTTTTGAAACAGGATCTTGCTGAATTGCTGAGAGTCTCACTAAATTGCTGAGGCTGCCCTCAAACCTGTGATCCTCCTGTCTCAGCCTCCCAAGTACTAAGGTTACAGGCGTGGACCACCATACCTGGCTGGTCTATTTTTATTCTTCCTCTCGGTGGTTGTGTGGGTATGGTGTGTGTGTGTGTGTGTGTGTGTGTGTGTGTGTGTGTGTGTTACCTGTTGCTACATAACAAACCACCCCAAAGCTCAGTGGCTTAAAAGGACAAGTCTCGGTGACCTCCCGTTCCTACATGCCCAGGAGTAAGGTGTGGCTTACCTGGGTGTCTCTAGCTCCAGAACTTTCCCAGGCTGGGGCCAGGCTGCCTGCTCGGGCTGCTCTCCACTCAAGAGATAGCAACCAAGGAGAGCCCACTTCCAAACTCAGGTTCGTGGCAAGATCCCTTTCCTCTTGGGTCTTGGGTTGAGCGTCCCCATTCCCCATTAGCTGTCGGATCAACTCACAGAATAGCAGCTTGCCTTCCCCGGGGGAGGGGGGGGCTTCGAGAGAGCAAAATACAGTGCCACGGTCTTTGCAACCTCCCCTTGGAAACAAAACCCCACCACCTCTTCCCCCCTCTCGTCATTGGAAGTGCGTCCCTAGGTCCTGCCCGGGCTGGAGGAGGGGAGGGTAATTAGGGTGTAGGTACCAGGTATAGGGGTAGCTTGGGACCATCTTGGAGGCTGCCCACCTGGGGACAACAGTCTCTGGAGCAGAGAGACCAACACTCAAACCCAACCGCTGAGCTGGGCGTGGTGGCGCACACCTGTAATCTCGGAATTTAGGAGGCTGAGAGAAGAGGATTGTAGGTTTGAGGACAGCCTCAGCAACTTAGTGAGACTCTCAGCAACCTAGAAAGACCTTGTTTCAAAACAAAACAAAAAATGTAAAGGGCTGGGGGTATAGCTCAGAGGTAGAATCCCCTGGGTTCAATCCCCAGTACCTACCCCCCAAAAAATCCTGCCTCTGATCCCCACTAGCGCGTGATCTTGGGTCAGTGACTGCAGCCCTGGAAGGCTCAGTTTCCCCATCTGTCGTATGGAGGGGATCATAACTACTTCTTGGGGTGATCTTTCAGCAAGATGAGGCATGTGTCCAGCTCTGTACCTTGCCTGGCATCGGGCAAAACCTCATAAACGGCATGGGGGCACCCCTGGAGGAGGCTGGAGTGACCGCTGCTTCTGACCCAGATGAGCACTCCCGTGACCTCCGTGACCTCCAGACATCCGCAGTCTGCGGTCCGCTCTGGGGACTCCAAAATGACTTGGAAGGCCTTTGGCAAGCCTGGGGGCTGCCTTTGAGACCGAGGCCACCAGCAGGAACAGCCCTGATCCCCTCTCCTTCCCCCGGCCATCCCAGTAGACTGGGGCACAGGTGCAGCCCGGAGGATTAGAGTGGGATTTTCCCCCAAACCGACTTAGACCTTTGTCCTTGCGGGTGGAGGATTTTACCCAAGATCCATCCTGCCATCTGTCCTGGCGAGGCGGGAGACTTTTGTGGGCCTGTCACAAGCTCACCAGTACCCTTTGACGGTCTTCTCAGGGCCCTAAATGGCCTGGCAGAGATCCTGACCCCTCCAGGGGCTTCCAAAGGGCAGAAGCTTAGCTCTGTCCCCGGGCAGAACCCAGCATTAAAGCACCTGGCAGTGTGCAGCTGGGCTCCAAAGTGCTGCTCCCAGCCAGCTCGGCCCTGAGTGAGATTCCTACTGCGAGGAAAGGCCAGAGACCTCCTGATACAGGGGGCCACCTCTCACCCTGCTCCGCTAAGCCCATTTGGGGGGAATTTTCTTCCAGCAGGAAAGTTTCTATGAGAAGTTAAAATGTTGCAAATTCTCCCGGATTAAAAACAATATCAGCGCAAAAACTGCTACAACTTCTAGTAACAGTCACACTGGCAAATATTTACATCACACTTGGGATGTGCCAGGCGCTGTTCTGAGAGCTTTACATATTTATTGTGGTTTGGATCTGGAAGGTCCCCCAAATGCTCCTGCGTTGAAGGCTTGCCCCCCCAAGGCTCTGTTGGGAGGTACCGGGACCTGCAGGAGCCTCGTAGGAAGAAGTAGGTCGCTGGGGTGTGGCCCCCCTTTTTTTGGTACTGAGGATTGAACCCAGGGGTATTCTACCTCTGAGCTACACCCCCAGCCCTATTTTATTTTGAAACAGGGTCTCATTAAGTTGCTGAGGGTCTTGCTAAGTTGTTGAGACTGGTGTCCAACCTGCATTCCTCCTGTCTCAGACTCCCAAGTACTGGGATTACAGGGTATGTTCTTGAGGGGATCACTTAATGTGAGCAGCTTTGGTCCACCACTGGCTCCTCCACATAATATCCTGCCCCGATCCAGGGACCCAAAGAGCAGAGCCCTGGACTAAAGCCCCTGAAACTGTGAGCCAGTTTAAACTGCCTTCTTTTTTTTTTTTTTTTTTTGGTACTGGAGAGTGAACTCAGGGGCATTCTACCTCCAAGCTACAGCCCCAGCCCTATTTTATTTTTCATTTTGAAACAGGGCCTCACCAGGCTGCTGAGAGTCTCACTACTTGCTGTGTCTGTCCTTGAACCTGTGATCCTCCGGTCTCAGCCTCCTAAGTACCGGGATTACAAGTGTGCACCACCACACCTGGCTAACTTCCTTCCTTCTAAGTCAACTGACTTAGGTATTTTGCCACAGTGACAGAAAGCTGACAAACATAACATTGATTGAATCCTCCCAACAGTCCTGGGAGGTAAGTGCACTGTTATTACCACCTCCATTTTTGCAGATGAGGAAACAGACTCAGAAAGACCAAGTCCCTTATCCACAGCCACACAGCCAGCGAGGCAGAGAGGGGCGTGGCTGGGGTACTTAAGCCCATGGGGTCTGGCCGCAAGGTCCACATTCTTAGCTGCCCTGTCAGCTGGTCAGTCTCACAACACTGTCTTACAGGGACTCTGCTTGCTAGCTCATCCAAGCCTCTAAGCCACCGTATCCCTGTGTTCAAAACAGCTACTTAGTGAGAGCCTGTCCCAAAAATAAGGAATAAAAAATAGGGCTGGAGGTGTAGCTTGGAGGTAGAATGCCCCTGGGTTCATTTCCTATACTGCAAAAACAAAAACAAAAACAAAATAAAAAAAGTGGAGATCGAGGCAGATAAAAGGACTCATCTGAGATGATTTGGCCAGTACCTGCAGGTGGGAAGTCCACTCCTCAGGAGGGAGGGGTGTCCCTGGGAGCTGCCTCCACATCAGGGTTAAGGAGAGTGTGAGCGCAGAGCCAGGGTGGGAGGGTCATAACCTTCCTCCTGCAGCTCGGGCCCTCTGCTGCCCCTAGTGGCCACTAGCGGAACTCCCCTCCCTCCTGGGCCCTGAGACCTGGACTGAGCCCCTGGAAGGGCATTGTCCAGTTCAGATCCAGGGTGTAATTTAAAAGACGAAGGGCCCCTGCCCAGCAAAGGCCCAAGTAAACAGTCACTATTTACTGAGCACTCCTTCCTCTGTGGCCGGCGCTCTGCTGCACAGTTCTTCCTAAATGCTGTCGCTTAATTAAGGCACAGAGGTATAATCTTTATTGCTAAGGATGTTAATAATAGTAGATAAGTGACTTTACACACATTTGAATCCCCAGAACAACTATATATGTACTGTTATTATTCCTGCTTTATCAATGAGGGAACGAGGTCCTGAGAGGTTACGAGAGTTGTCCCAAGTCACACAGCTAGGGTAAGGCAGAGTTAGGCTCAAATGCAGGCAGCTGTGACTCCAGAACCTGTTCTATGAATTATCATACCATTTTTTTTTTGTGTGTGTGTGTGGTACTGGGGATTGAACTCAGGGGCATTCTACCTCCGAGGTATACCCCCAGCCCTATTTTTTATTCTTTATTTTGAAATAGGGTCTCACTAAGTTGCGGAGTGCCTCACTAGGTAGCTGAGGCTGGCCGTGAACCCGGATCCTCTGGTCTCAGCCTCCCAAATGCTGGGATTACAAGCGTGCGCCACCATGCCCGGCTTATACCATTATTACTATAATAGTTACAACAACAACAATAGCAACAACAACAATAATAATAATTCTGATCTTCAGTTGAAGAAAATAAAGTATTCAAAGGGATGGAGCCAGGCATGGTGGTGCATGCCTGTAATTCCAGTACTTGGGAGACTGAGGCAGGAGAATTGCAGGTTCAAGATCAGCCTCTGCAATTTAGTGAGAATCTCAGAAACCTAGTGAGACCCTGTTTCAGAGAAAAAAAGAGAGAGAGAGAGAGACAGACAGACAGACAGACAGAGGAGGGATTTGTCCAAGATCGCTCTGCTGGAAAATTTAGATGCAGTACTTTAGCCAAATCTTTCTTTGTTTATCCACTGGCTTGACATTTTGTGACCAACCGAGCACATGCCAGGCACTGTTCTAGGCTCACAGTCTAACTGGTTGTTAGAAGAAATAGGGGTGGGTGTGGCGGTGCACGCTTGTAACCCCAGCACTTGGGAGGCTGAGACAGGAGGATCATAGGTTGGAGGCCAGCCTCGGAGCCACCATACAGCCTGGCTGGCAGGGGCACCTGTGGTGTGTGGCAAAGCTTTCCGTTACTGTAACAAATGCCCGAGAGAGTCAACTTAGGAAGAGCAAAGGTTTCTTTTGGCTTGTGGCTTGTGGTTTTAATCTGGTTGGGGAGGTCCATCACGGTGGGAGTGAAAGAGAAGGAGAGAGAGGAGGGGTGGGGTTCCAGCGTCCTCCTCAAGGGCACACCCCAAGGACGGGAAGACCTCCCAGAAGACCCCACCTCTTAAAGCTTCCGTCACCTCCCAAGAGCGCCAGGCTGGCCTGGGAGGGCGGGGGCGGGCAGGGGACACTTGTCCAAAGCACAGCACGGCCCGTGAAGCCATGAGGATGCAGGGCCATCCTGGCAATTTCTGCAAAAGAGAACCGAGTGCCCAGCACTCCTCTGCCCTCCCCACTGGCCCGGCTCCTCCTCCCCCTCCTCCTGAAGCAGGAACGACCTGGTTCATCGCACACTTCTCTCCCCACCTCACCTCCTCCGCTGTTAACTCCAGGGACACTGAAAGTAAAACTTGGAGAGCTGTGGGTCTAAGCATGGACTTTTCCTTTTCTTTCTTTCTTTTTTTTTTTTTTTTTTTTTGGTGCTGGGGATGGAACCCAGGGACATTCTACCTCTGAGCTACACCCCAGACCTTTTTATTTTTTATTTTGAATCAGGGTCTCACCAGGGTGCTGAGGGTCTCACTAAGTTGTTGAGACCGTCCTTGAACCTGTGATCTTCCTCCTGTCTCAGCCTCCCAAGTACTGGGATTACAGGCCTGTGTCACCACACCTGGCTGGAGTTTTCCTTTCTCAGCTGCCCTCCACTTCCAAGTAAAGCTGGGGAGTCAGGTCACCTTCCTGGGCCTCAGTTTCCCCACTGTTAGTGAAGATAAGAACACCTGTGTATCCACTGAGGTCGGTCTGGGAGGAGCAAAGGAGACTATAGGTGGGGAAGTCCGTGCACCTGCTGAGCGCCAGGGGCCTGGGCGGAAACGGAACCCTGTCTTCCCTTGCTTTCTCCTTTCGTTCATTCATCTGAGCCGGTCACCTGCCCTTCGTCCACTCCTGGCCTCCAGGCTGCAGAGAGGCCTTCAGACCCAGCGCGTGGGAAGCTCGCAGTCCAACTGGATGTTAGGAGGAGAAATAGGGATGGGTGTGGTGGCCCACCCCTGTAACCCCAGCACTTGGGAGGCTGAGACAGGAGGATCCCAGGTTGAGGCCAGCCTCAGCAACTCAGTCAGACTCTTTCAAAATAAAAAATAAAAAGGGCTGGGGGTATAGCTCAGAGGAAGATTGCCTCTAGGTTCAACCTCCAGTACCAAAAATAAAATAAAATAAAATAAAATGAAGAAAAAGAAAAATGTGAGAAATAACTGCTGACCTATATAGAAATCTCTGGATCATGGGTTCCTTATCACTGGGAATGTGCTGAACCTCTTCCAACCACAAGAAGAAGAAGAAAAAAAAAAAAAAGCTTCCAAAGGCCAGGCTAGTGAACCACTTCTAGATTCTTGTCAGGTGAGCTGACCTGGCCCTTTAAAGCTTAAAGCGCCCATCTCTCCTTTCCTAGAGACACTCGGCTCCCACAGTGGCTGCCAGCAAGTCACAGCAATAGGTGATAGCCCCGCCCTGTGCCTGAGCCTTTACAGGAACGTCTCTGGGCTCCCTGAAAATGGCAATCCGGTGCCTGACACTGGGGCAGGGTTTCGTTGTTCAAAGATGAAGCTGGCTTTTCTCCTGTTGTGGGTGAGAAACACGGAAAATCAGAGAGGCTCAGACACCTCCCTGAGGACGTACAGCAAATTGGGGGGGGGGGCCCAGGGAGACTGACTGCAGTGAGCCCCAGGGGCAGTGGTGGAGTGTGGCCCTGGGGTCAGCCACACGCCCCAGGCCTCCTGAATCAGGAAGCCAGGCAGGCAGTGGGGACTCCAGGTAGCCTCGGCCCTGGTGCAGCTCAGGGCCTGCGCCCTGCAGAGGAAAAGCTTCGTGGTCTCTGTGCAGTGGAGCAAAGCCGAGGAGCCAGACAAGGTCACAGTTCCAGGGAGAGTGACGTCACGGTTACATAACATCCCTTCCTCCACCCTGGTGGCTTCCAGCGTGGAGTCCTAACTCTAACTCGTGGCCCCCTTCTCGTCCGGAGGCCACCTGCCTGGGCTGCAGGAGGCCCGCCCTCACACGCCCGCCCTGCAGCCACTTTGTCCATAATTGCTGGCTTTGCACGCATGCCCACCCGCCCGCCACACACCAGAACTCAGGCAGGTCAGCCTCAGTGACTCCATCTCCCAAGCAGAGAGAGCTCGGCCCCACTGCAGACAGCTGGTGCTGGTCCACCGCAGATAAGGGGCTTCCAAGGCCCCGGGCAAGGTCAGGGAGGGAGGCAGAAAGCTCTGCTGTGGACGTCAGGAAAAGTCACCGTGGGCCCTGGTCTCTAGTTTTCCGGGCCCACGCCTGCAGTGGACCCAGGTCCCAGCGGGACTAATTAGAATTTGTTCTCAATTCTTCTTTCCCCAGAATCGTCCTTTAAATATCTTTGGAACCGGTTTTGGAAGGCAGATTTGTTGAACGGATACGTAGGAAGGACTGGCATCTTCCCCCTGAATTTTCTTGTTCAAACAAACAAGCAAACATGTGTTTTACTAAGTGGGGAAGCGGCGGCACATTCTTTTTTTGCTTGTAAAGACATGGCTTTGGGAAGTAGACTGTCCCAGACCCGGGGCCCACGCAGGGATTCCTGGGGCGAAGGACACCCCCTCACACTGCTGGGTGGGCCTCATCCCAAGGGCCCCCGTAAATGGAAAGGTCTTAATGTGCTATATTCTCGGGGTGCCCGGGTCGCTGTATGTTCGTGCACGCTTGGCCAGGCCCTCTGCTCTGGCTCGGGGCTCCCCGGCTGCCCCGTGCTAGCCTTCACCAGCCGTGTCCATCACGCCAGCCCCTTCCCCACCAGCCTGAGAAGAGCTCAAGTTTTAGCTTACTGTGGGCCACCAACACAACAAGCCGTCTAGCCACATCTCTTTTGTTCCTTTAATTGCCCCCCCCCCCAGGGGCTTACTGTGCTCACACCCATTTTAAAGCCAAATAAACTTAGGATAAGAGCGGCAATCCAGGGTTGCAAACGGATGGCCCTTACAGCCAAGTTTGACCTGTGCATGCATTTTCATTGCCGAGTGTAGCGCTCCACTGAAAAAATGTTTTTAAAAGGAGTTGTTGTCACTTTAAAATCAAGACAGCTAACACCCAAAACTTCAGATCCCCCCCCCCCCACCCCTTTTTGGAGAAGTCAAGAGGTCTGGTGATATCGAATCCACTTTCCATCCCTCATGGTCACACTGCGCCCTTCCCTCCCTGCCCCGCAGTCCCCGTGCTCCCTATGGCCTTACCTCTGGCTGTCTGGCTCAGGTATGTGATCTCTTGGGTGCACCAGACACACTTAGTTGAGGGGCAAATTCAGTGCCTGTCCTGGGTCCATTTGTCTATTTGTCCATCTGTCTGTTACGCCTCCCAGGCCCATTCCTGGGAGACCCCAGTGTGGCAGGTCTGTTGGGAGGGTGGCCCTAGACAGATGGTTTGCCCCACTGGGCCTCAGTTTCCCCATCTATACAATGAGGGGGCTGGATAAAATAATGTCCCAGAGCCACGTGCAGTAGTGCACACCTATAATCCCAGCTACTGGGGAGGCTGAGATAGGAAGATCATAAGTTTGAGGCCAGGCTAGGCAACTTAGTAAGATCCTGTTTCAAATAAAAAATAAATAAATGGGATGGGTGTGTAGCTGAGTGGTAGAACACTTGCCTAGCATGCATGGGATCCTGGGTCCAATCTTCAGCATGCAAAAAAAGAAGAAGAAAAAAAAAAAATCTCCCTCTTCTCCTGTCAGCCTCACCAAGGCCCTGGAGCAGCGGAGCCCCGGGGGAGACTGTCTCCGGAATTCTAGACAGGGCAGGGGCAGGCTTGTTCATGGAGCCGTCCTGCGGCACCTCTTGGCAGGGAAACGGGCTCCCTGACCCTGAGCTTTGCCACATGCAGCCTGATAACCCAGTCACACAGAGGAAGGAGCCTCCAGGGACGGCGCAGCCTCTCCACTCGGAAGTGCAGGGTGCCTGAGCTAGGACATGGAGGTCCCTGCTCAGGTCAGTCTGGGGACAGGGATGCCTGCTGGGTGCTGGGCAAATGCACATGCACCTCCCAGGAAATAGAGAGCGTGCCTCCAACCTCCCTTCTCTTCCTTTGCAATCATCTGAGGAACTCAAAGCCCAGAGAGGGGATGTGATTGCCCAAGGTCACACAGCAGGTCAATGCCAGGGCCGGGCAAGAGCTCACGCTTCCTGACCTCCTGCCTGTGGTACCCACCCCCCACCCATAGTCTCTCTCCTTTAGGAAGTTAGAGCCCTGCAACTTGCTGGCACTGGACCTCAGAAAGGGCTTGGAGTGGCCCATGCAGGGAGGGACTGCCTGTTGGTCAAGTAGCTCAGCAAGGGGCCTCATTCCTGGTGCCTGAGACACAATCCGCTGGGACTCGCGGGCTCCGGGCGGCAGGGGCGGCCCGGGCCTCGGGGACGGAAGCTCAGCTCAGGGAGAGGTTGTATAACTGGCAGGAACAGCCACGCTTGGCTCGCACACATATTTTGTTTTTCCCACAGTGTTTTTTAACAATTCACGTTAGTTGCCAACAACATTTAAGAATCGAGAGGCTTTACATAAAAGACAGGATTTCTGGCTTTTCTTGGAAAAAAAAAATCTCAAGGTCTGACAAAGGTTGGAACATACTGGGCACCCGTCGAGGATGGTGCCCCTCTTGTCCTGTGCCCAGGCGGCCCCCTTGCGCATGGGCCTGGGGACTTGGGACCCTCATTTAAAGCATCCTCGTGGGAAAACTATGGTCTCTTACAGGTCACCCTGGGAGAAAGTGTGGTTATAAATAGTTCTCAACCAGGGGACAATTTGGCCTCCCAGGGGACATTTGGCGATAAGGATATTTTGGTTGTCACACCTGGGGGAGGGGTGCTGCTGGCATCTAGTTGGCAGGCCCAGGGATGTCGATAACATCCTAATGTGCACATAGCAGTCCTACCGACAAAGAATTGTCTGACGTCAAACAGTGGTGCTGATGCTGAGGAACTCTGGGCTGATTCGGAGCCATCAAAGCCCCCGGAACAGAACCCCCAGCGGGAGGGGCACGGGGCTGGAGGCATCTCACCAGGGAAGGTCCTGCCGGCCCAGCAGATAGAGCCTTTTTCTGCCATTGTGAAGGACCCAGGGTGTCCACTCCTGGGAAAGCAGCTACTGTAACCGCCATTCATGATTAAAGGTC
The DNA here is from genome assembly GCA_004027655.1 of Graphiurus murinus. NCBI lineage: Eukaryota > Metazoa > Chordata > Mammalia > Rodentia > Gliridae > Graphiurus > Graphiurus murinus. Next base: position 26,226 of record PVLC010015983.1, read on the forward strand.
AGTAACGAAGGGAGAGGGACTGCACCAGCCAATCAGGAGAGCCCCAGGCCACAGACATCCCAGAGCTGTCCTGGGAGCCAGAGGACCAGGCCCTGGCAGTCATGCACAATGCACTTATTAAGCACCAACTGCATACAGAGCATGGCTTTAAGAGAGAAAGTGGCGGTGTGCACCACAGGGCCCTGGCCCTCTGGGCGGGGCACTCGGCAGGTGGCCGGCTGAGAAGGGGGGACACCTAGGAAATGAGGGGGGTCATCCTGCCACCCCCACCACCTCCAAGGCAGAGGTGTTCATTGCTTGTGGTGCCATCAAACAGGCAGAAGTGTGGAGGAAGACAGGCTGGGCAGAGGAAGCACTGAGCTTCCCGGGGCAGGGCCAGACGGAGACGAGAAGTTGGTGCACCTTCAGGAATCTCAGAAATAAACTAAATGGGGTCGGGGCAGGAGTCCTGCTGCAGTAGTGGAGTATAATTGACTGCAACCTCGAAGAAGCCATTGAAATTCCCCAGCCCTGCTTTCCTCCACTGTTCACTGAGGTTCAGAAGAGTGATAACAGCCAGGTGTGGTGGTGCACGCCTGGGATCCCAGGACTTGGGGAGGCTGAGACAAGAGGATCACAGGTTCAAGGCCAGCCTCAGCTACTTAGCAAGACCCTGTTTCAAAATAAAAGAATAAAATAGGGCTGGGGGTATGGCTCAGAGGGAGAATGCCCCTGGATTCCATCCTCAGTACCACCACACACACACACACACACACAAACACACACACACACACACACACGAGTGATACCTACTGCAGGCTGAGTCTCCCGGATCTGAAATACATGGAATCCGAAGTGTTTTGGAATTCGGATTTTTTCAGATTTGGGGATATTTGCATATGCATAATGAGATATCTTGCGGACGGACCCAAGCCTAAATGCCAAATTCATTTATGTTTCATAGATACCTTATACACACAGGTGACCTAAAGGTAATTTCATACAATAATTTTTGTGTGTGTGTACGTGCCACTGGGGATTGAACTCGGGGACATTCTACCTCTGAGCTCCACTGCGAGCCCTTTTTATTTTATTTTATTTTGTCTTGGAACAGGGTCTCACTAGGTTGCTGAAGGCCTCACTAAGTTGCTGAGGCTGGCCTCGAACCTGCGATCCTCCTGTCTCAGCCTCCCAATTACTGGGATTATAGGATTACTGGGTCTCAAACCACAGGATTATTTCTAATGTATGTGGCTATGAAGACAATTGCCTCAATTTTCTAGAACAAAAAGAAAAAAAAAAAAAAAAACCAAATAAATAACAAATGAAAGCTCAGGACTGGCCCACCGTCCCCGCCTCCTCGCCTGCTGGTGGCCTGGCGGCTTCCCGCCGCTCCCCGATTTTACAGGCCGCTAGCTGCATTCCCACGCGCTAATGATGACATTTTCCAAAATGGCTGTAAAGCTGGTAAAAGGACCTGTATTTTTCTGGCTCTAGCTACATATTAGTCTCCCCTTGGAAATAACATAGCAGATAAAAAAATTGTAGTTCTCAGAATTCAGGATTTCCTGGCCTGAAACGACTCGCGCCCATCAAAGTGTGTCCTAAATCCGCGTCTGCTTCCAGTGCCCCTGGAAAGCCGTGTCTCCCACCGAGTGCAGGGACTACCCGCACCCACTGCCGGCCGCCCTTGTCCCCACCGTGCCGGGTGGGCCACCTCCGCGTGTGTGAGCTGCCTTCGTCGGTTTTGTCATCGGGAAGTCTGGGCCACCGCTGGGGACCCTGGTGACACTCCAAAGAGGAGGTGTCCACGCACGTCCTGCTAGCCTGGCCAGTACCTCTGATTTCCTCACATATATCAGCATCAGCCCCTTGACCGCTGGGGGACAGGCTGAGGCGGAACCCTGGCCACCCAGAGAGGCAGTTGTGGGAGCGCTGACTTCAGAGCCCTCTGGATCTGGACCGGGATGCTGGGCCATCAGGAAGCTTTCCCACGATGACGGAGGCTCCGACAGGCCCACCCACTAGCAGGTCCTCCAAAATGTGTCTCACGTGGAGCGGCTTCTCACCACTCCAACTGCTGAACTAATGTCATCTCTTACCTGGAGTGACTTTTGCAGGAGCCTCCAGCTGGCCTCCCTGCCTCCATCTTCCTTCCTTTCTCTACCCCACATCCAGACTTACAATCAAGCAAAGATGTGAGGCCGCTGTCTAGGACCCGCCCTGGCTTCTCTTGGCACCTCCCATAAACTCATCTCCAGGAACGCCATTCCTGGGCGCTCTGAGGAGCCGCCGCTAGGGCGAGCTCCCAGCAGTGACCCGGGTCACACAGGTCCCCAGGCTGTCCTCCGCGGCCATCCCAGGCCCCCAAGATCTTAGCCCAAGGCCTAAGGACCTACTTTGGAAGCAGCCATGAGGCCGAGGCAAAGGAGGAAGAACGCAGGAAGGAAGACATTCCCTCAGAGGATGGAGGGGGAGGCAGGAAGCAGGATTATGGGCTGGCTTTTGTTGGCAGAGGGGAGAAAGCCGCAGGAACCTGCGACTGTGCATGCCGTGGGCAGAAGTGTCCCTGAAGTCAAGTGGAATGAGGATTCTTCTAAAGAGGAACTAGGGGACCTGGACGTGGTGGCGTGTGCCTGTAATCCCAGTATTTGGGAGGCTGAGACAGGAGGATCACAGGTTTGAGGACAGCCTCAGCAAGTAGTGAGACTCTCAGCAACCTAGTGGGACCCTGTTTCCAAATAAAAATTTAAAAAATAGGGCTAAGGGTGTAGCTTGGAGGGAGGAGGCCCCTGGGTTCAATCCCCAGTACAAAGGAAGAGAAGGAATGGAGGGGGCTTTGGCGTCTTGGTACCTTGCAGGGGTCCAGAGGAGGGAAAGGGAGGAGACCGGAGAAGGGAGATTTAAGTCCTGGTTTTATGACCTTGGCTAAAGTACTGCACTTTTCTTTCAGTTTGCTTGGGACTCTGGTACCTACCCACCATATGGACAGAAAGCCAGAGACGTAGATAAAACATCTAACAGGCTTGGCCTATTATCGTTGCTTGGTAACCATTCATTCCTTCTCAGGGGCCTCCCAAGTTTCCATTTGGAAGAAAAGGATCCTAAGCCTGGGACCTAAATTGCCTTCTTTCCTTCAAATCATTGCTCACAGCCCAAGTCCAAATTCACAGGTCCCAGCGGCCAGCAACACCCACCTGGAAACCCACCCGAAACCCACCTTGGCACAGTAATCCCAGGACTTGGGAGACTGAGACAGGAGGACCACAGCAACTTAGGGAGGCTCTCAGCAAATTAGCAAGACTGTTTCAAAATAAAAAATAAAATAAAACAGGGCTGGGGGTGTAGCTCAAAGGTAGAATGCCTCTGGGTTCGATCCCCAGTAAACACACACACACACACACACACACACACACACACACACACACACACACACACACATCAGGTCAGGGATTACCAGGACTCAGGGCTGAGAGGGGACACACCACCACAGCCCAAAGTCCCCAGGTGTTCTGACCCTCAGCTGGCAACGCGCTTCCCTTGTCCTGCCTATGAACCTGACAGAGTGGCACCTTCTAAGTTTCTGGCCTTGGTGCATCTTTTTGGTTCCCTAGCCTTTATTTGTTTTTTGTTTTTTTGGTGCTGGGGATTGAACCCAGAGGCATTGCTAACTTGCTAAGTTGTTGAGGGCCTCCTGAAAATGCTGAGGCTAGCCTCCAACCTGTCAGTCCTCCTAGCTCAGCTTCCCCAGCACTGAGATTATAGGCATAAGCCACCAGACCTCACTCAGCGCACCTGCTCAAGGGGGGTCCTCTGATGACCCCTCCCTCACACAGACGGGACACCTGAGTCTCCAAGAGCAAATGTGACAAGCCCCGAGTGTCCCAAATGTGATAAGCTCTGAGTGACCGGCTCCACAGCTGCAGCTAGAACCAGCGTCTCCTGATCTCCAGAGCAGAGCTCCTGCCGCCGCCCGAGTCCAAATCCTTTGTCAACAGCGGGCTTTTTATAGCACCCGTGGGAGGGAGAGGCCAGCTAGGAGATAGGAGCAGGACGCTTCTGCATTGGCAATTCTGGGACATTTTGACGGCTTCCAGGGATGTTCATCCAACCCATAGCTGTCACCACCGAGCCCTGTAGGTGCGGAGCGCCAAGGTGTGCCTCCCTAGGGGCTGCTGAAATGGAACTGCTCTGAAGGTTGCACCGTGTGCCTTGTGGCCAGCTGGGCCTCCCGCTTCCCTTGGTGCGGGTGTGGGTGGGGGGACTTACAGTGTCTGCCCCGGCCCGCCTGCTCTGCCTGCCCTGCTCCTTCCGTGTGCATGTGTGGGTGCCCGAGTGTGTGCGCCAGATGTTCCCTGCAAGCTGGCGGTGCTGGCTTTGGCCTGGAATCTCTTGCTCCTTTTCCCCAAATCGCCAACCCCCCCCCCCCCACACACACACACTCTCTCTCCTGTCCCGCTCTGACTTCTTGACGCCATCCGGTCTGCAGCTTCCTGTCCCCAACCCCAATCTGCTAACCAGATGTGGACACTGGACGCTTTGATCTGACTTTGATCCTGGACCGTATGTCACTCTAGACACAGGGCCACTCCTGAGGAAGGGCCGCCTGCAAATCAGAGGCTTGTCCTGACCCCTGGCTTGGGCCAGTCTCTTGGCTTTTACCCCTTGTTCTCATCAGGGAAAATCAAAGTTCAAGTCTGACAGCTTTGTTTTGCCTTCACCTCTGTTGAACATTGCCTGTTTTCCTTTTTAAATTTTGTGTGTGTGTGTGTGTGTGTGTATTAGGGATTGAACTCAAGAGCATTCTACCTCTGAGCTACAACCCTGCCTTTTTCTTTTCTTTTTTTTTTGCGGTACTGGAGATGGAACCCAGGGGTATTCTACCTCCGAGCTACACTCCCAGCCCTATTTTTTATTCTTTATTTTGAAACAGGGTCTCACTAAGTTGTGGAGGGCTTCACTAAACAGCTGAGGCTGGCCTCGAACCCAGATCCTCCAGTATCATCCTCCCAAATGCTGGGATTACAAATGTGCACCACCACACCCGGCTTCTTTCTTTTCTTTTCTTTTCTTTTTTTTTTTTTGTGGTACTGGAGATGGAACCCAGGGTCATTCGACCTCCAAGCTACACCCTCAGCCCTATTTTATTTTTATTCGAAAACAGGGTCTTGCTAAGTTGCAGGCAGCCTCGCTAAATTGCTGAGGTGGGCCTTGAACCTTCGATCCTCCTGTCTCAGCCTAACCCAAGTACTGGGATTGCAGGTGTGCGCCACCATGCCTGGTTCCCGGTTTCCCTTTTGGTGGCAGTTACGATGGTGTATCCTTGCTTCTGGAGGTGAACAGAATGGCAGCACTGGGATGTGAGTGGGTAAAAGGAACCCTGGAGAGAGGAACGGAGCGGGCGGTTCCTCCGAGCACTGGATCGTGCTTATCTCTGTGCCCGCCTGAGGCTTCTCCTGACCCCCGGGACCATTTGTTGAGTCCTGTGTTAGGTGCTCATGTGCACCGTCTCACTTAGTTCTCTCCCAACAACCCCATAAAGTGGGAGCAATCTTTACTCCTCCACACCAGTCCACCTTCTCCCAGGGTGCAGCTGCCTCCCAGTTCATGGTTTTGACCCTGAACTTTGACCCTGGGGCGAGCCAGGATAAGAAAGCAGTTGTCCAAGCTTGGCTGGAGGGCCTCGGGGGCCATGAGGTCCAACCTCTTCCAACCACACATCTGCAGAAGGCTCGATTTTCTTTCTTTGCTACAACCCCAGCAATGTACCCCAATCGCCCAGGGGCAGAGGCAGGGCTCAGAATCCTGCTGTGAGCTGTGAAGCCAGACTTTAAAGGGATTCTCAAGCATGTAAAAGCATGCCCCGCTTTTCTAGCTTTTCCCTAACTTTTTTCTTCCCCTTTGGAAAGTAGAGTTATTGTTCAAAAAACATGTGATTTATACTAACACATGCAAAGGGATTATTATTAGAAGTAGTGGTAGTAGTAATTTTGAAATGAATAAATGTTTAACCTCCTGGTTTTAATTTTTAAAATGTAAATATTGATAAGTATAATCCACATTAAGAGAAACATATTGGAACTTGGAACATATTGGAGTCCTCTCTAATTTTTCTTTTTTTTTTTTTTTTTTGGTTTTGGGGATTGAACCCAGCATCATAACAGGGTCTCAGTAGGTTGATGAGAGTTTCACTACTTGCTTTGCTGCGGCTGTCCTGGAACCTGTGATTCTACTGTCTCAGCCTCTCAAGTACTGGGATTATAGGCATGCACCACCACGCCTGGCTAATATTTTATTTTATTTTTGGTACTGCTACACCCCCAGTCCTATTTTTTATTTTGAAACAGGGTCTCGCTAGGTTACTGAGAGTCTTGATACATTGCTGAGGCCGGTCTTCAATCTGCAACCCTCCTGTCTCAGCCTCCCAAGTACTGCGATTACAGATGTGCACCACCATGCCCGACACTCTCTAGTTTTAAACGGGAAGGGGGTCCTGAGAACAGAAGTCAGAGCTGCGGGTTTAAGCGCGTCACGAGAATCCCACAGCTTCGGTTTGCTCCGCACCGTCAGCGTTCCTTTCTCTCCTGGCCCAACAACAAGATCCAAGGACAGCACACCCGTCAGCTGCTGGCTGCAAAACCACAGGAAGCTGATTCCAGCTAATTTCAGCAGAAAAGAAGCACTTGCCGGGTCAGCTCTCACATCTGGAGGGAGGAAGAGCTGTGCCCGGAGCCCGAGAGACCAGACCAATGCCCCGAATCCAGCCACTTGGGCAGTCTCTGACCAGCCACATCGCCGGGCACAGATTCTCTCTCTCGCCTGCTGCCACCCCAGTCTCAGGGAAGCGAATCCAAGTTTGTCCTTCCTGCCTCTTTTTGGGGTAACTGACTTTCAGTTCCAAGGGGGAGCTGGGTGCATCTGATTGGCAGAAACGAGGTCCTGGGCCCATAACTCAGCTGTAAGGAAGGATGGGAAAATACGCAGCCGGCACGTTCCACTGGGAGCAGGTACCTGGCGCTCTACGGGCTGGTGGGGGAAACCTCAGGAGCCCCAGGAACACGTTGGCTTCTCCTCCTCCCCCAGGGACAAATCCATGGCCTTCCACCAAGACGTGGGCTGACAGTCACGCAGCAGAATGAGTCTCGTGGATTGCCTATGGGCTCAGGGGCCACCCGGCTGCACTGACTCCGAACCGGCTCTGTCCCTTTCCTGTGCACGACTAGGGTGACGGATTTACCTGTTTATTTATTTGCAGCACTTACTGGGGATTGAACATAGCAGTATTCTGCCTCTGAGCTACACTCCCACCCCTCAGCCCTATTTTATTCTTTATTTTGAAACAGAGTCTCACTAAGTTACTGAGGGTCTTGCTAAATTGTTGAGGCCGGCCTCGAACCCACCATCCTCCTGTCTCAGCCTCCCAAGTATTGCAATTGCAGGCGAGCACCACCGCGCCCTGTCTTGGGCAACGGCTTTAACCTCTCCGGGCCTTACTTCCTGTGCTATACTCGGGGATAACTGCAGTACCCTTACTGTGGGGGGTATTGTGACAACCCGAAGTTGAGATCTGTCAACCGCTAATATCTAACTCATGAACTGTGCCTTATGGCATGGCAGCCTGGGGAACCATCATGCATGAGTGCCACCATGGCCTGTCCCCAGGCCTCCTCTTCTCCACCTCTGCACAGATGCCACGTCTACACTGACGGAGAAGAGAAGGTTCTGCTGCCCCGCCCAGTCTGTGTCCGCTCAGTTCTTTCTCTCACGCACTCATTCTCCGATTTCCTCCTTCTTCTCTCCCTAGCCTGCACCCCCCACCCCCAACACAGCCTCCTCCCCACCTCCTTGTGTGAGCGCCTCCTTCTTCTTTGTGAAAGGAGCCATCTCCTTCCTCATCTGAACTCTCTGTGCCATCCTGGAATATCTTTCCTCCAACTTTTTCTTGTAAGTCAAGTCTCACCTAAAATGTCACCTCCTCTGAGAAGTCTTCCTGGCTTCCGAGATCAAAGCGGCCTCCCTCTTCCCTCCTTTGATTGCTTTGATTCTCTGACCTCAGGTGCCGGGAGCTGATCTAACTCCACTCCAGGGCCAGACCAGCAAGGGGGGCGGGGGGTCTGGGGTCCAAGCCAGAGGCGGGGTGGCTTAGACCTGGGGGAGGACAGAGCCCCTGCTGCTGGGGGTCATGGCTGCATCAGCACCTTTTGCAGAACTCAGCGCAGGGGCACTCCAAGATCTAAGGGCTGAGAAGACCTTGGACGAAGGCCTGAGTGGAACTTCCAGAGGCCCTGGCCCCGCCCACCCGGAAGGTGACTCCCTGGCTGGGTTACACATGGACAAGGTCACCTGCCCCCTCCCCAGAGCACTGGTATGATCCCAGGGGAGGCAGCTGCGGTCTGGGCTGGGGGGGGAGGGGGAGGTTCAGCAGCTGAGACCTGGGTGGGATTGGATGGGTGTTAATGAGAGGGCCTGCTGATCTGGCAGCTTTGCTAATTAGGCTGCAACGGCTCCAGACCCAGCCAAGGAAATCGAGTTGCTTATGCTAATCAGGAGCGGTCTGCGTTTCCTGGCTGGCAGAGTTGCCTGGAGCCCGGAGTCTGTGCCCAGCATGCAAGGCACGGCGTGGCATTGGGACCGTGGCTGGGTTGCAGCCTGGATCCTGGGGCGCACGCTGCCTCTAAACCACACTGCACATGGAGTTTAAGGAGTCGGGGGCATGAGCACGGGCAAGGCCACCCGGGGGCAGGGAGAGGAAAAACGGTATCAAAGGGCGCACACCACGGGGTAAGGGGGCAGTTACAGAGGCTCCTCCTCGGGATGGGCCAGGAGGCTGGCTTTCCAGAACACAGCCTCCAGCGCTGTCGGGCAGCCGGCTGCATCTAGATGTTCACGGGCCCCGGGGGCAAGGAGCAAAGGTGTCTCATGGACCAGCGAGCCCTGGGGCAGCGGGGTTGGCAGGCGGGCTCTGCGAACCTGCCTCACGGGCAGAATGTGTTACAGACAGGGAAGAGGCTGAACTGAAAGCCCCGGGATCTCAGACCTTGGAGAAATTTGCATGGATGGTCATTCATTCATTCATTCATTCATTCATTCGTTCGTTCGCTCAGTACCTACTGTGCACCCAGGCACAGGGACATGGAGATGAGCACTTCCTGTGCTCAAGAAGCTTTGAGTCCAGCAAGGCCCTTAAACCAGCCGTTTAGTGACGGTGGAGTGGCCAGACGCGCAGGACGGCAGTGAGACCCCCTGAGTCAGACCCCCAGGTCAAGGAAGGTCCAGAAGGAGCGAATGTGGGAGGAAGGCTCAGGAGCACGGGGCAAGGACCTCGTACTACGCAGTGCTCCATTCCTCTGGGTCCCTAACCTGCCACCCTGCGCGCTGGGGATGATGACAGTCTTCCCAGGTCACAGAAGGGGAAACCGAGGCACCGAGGGGTTAAGACATTAACCTGGGCATTGCACAGCAGGTTGGGGAGCAGAGGTAAGGAAACTGGGGACTCCTCTGGAACAGCTCCAGAGGAGACAGAGCGGGGTTGGAGGGGCAGCTGCAAGGGGCGGCGAGGCCATGGGCGGGGAGGTGGAGACAGGCCCTCCTGGTGGCAGGGGGCTTAGGATTTGAGTCACAAGCTGCGGTGGCTTTGAGTGGGTCACCGGAGTGTGCCTCGGGAGCAGTTAACTCTAACCTGCAGCAGGAGGGTGGCGGCCACAGATTAATTCTACTCTTCATCAACCATTCAGCGCCTGGCTTTGGAGCTGGGGCTGGAGGCGGGCCCCGTCTGCCCCATCAATATTTCAGAGGTGTCTTCTTTTCGGCTAACAATGACCTTGTCGTAGCCGGGCGTGGTGGCGCACGCTTGTAATCCCAGCATTCGGGAGGCTGAGACCGGAGGATCCGGGTTCGCGGCCAGCCTCAGCTACCTAGTGAGGCACTCCGCAACTTAGTGAGACTCGGTTTCAAAATAAAGAATAAAAAATAGGGCTGGGGGTGTAGCTCGGAGGTAGAATGCCCATGAGTTCAACCCCCAGTACC
>PVLC010015984.1:0-36382 GCA_004027655.1 Graphiurus murinus
GGAGTGCCTCACTAGGTAGCTGAGGCTGGCCTCGAACCCGGATCCTCTGGTCTCAGCCTCCCGAATGCTGGGATTACAAGCGTGCGCCACCACGCCCAGCGTGGACAGAGTTTTTGTCTGCTCCTCCCATGGATATGATTCAGGAGACATTTGTTGCTTGAGTTCCCAGAACTAGCTGTGCCTGAAGCTCAATCCACTCCAGCTGGATTTCCTCATTATACGAATTAAACTGATTTTGAGCGCGGCTTTTATTACTTACTACCAAATAAATACTGACCAAATTTGCTACTTTAATGAATTTCAGCATCTTCTACAAAGGTTGTATGTGAGTTTCTCTAAAATATAAAATATTACCATTTAAAAATTGCATGTGATAAGGTGTTCTACTGTATTTTGTATATCATTTATGGGCTGATGTTCATGAGCTCTTACAAAACAATTTATCTGAATAGCTAGAATGATTTCCAAATATCCACAAGGAGCACAGTATAATATGCCAAAATAACTTTGTTTATTAAAAGGAAATTTGAGGCAACTGTTAGTGCTGAACTGTTTGTAATTCTGGCAGAAACACCCCCCCCCCAAATATGATTGGAGCTTCTTTAGTATCTCCTATTGTCAGACTTGGTTGTAAAATGCAGGGTAACATCTCACTTGAGCAACAAAACCCAAATTAGCATAATTTATCATTAGAGAACATTCTCATTTGCTAATCTGGCTAATTGCAAGGATACTAAATCACAATTTTCCATTTTAACAAATGAGCCTATTTGCAAGTCTTCTAACACCCACAGGTTTGGCTGATCAAAGGAATCTACCATTCTTGGCTCGAAGCATAGGCTAGGGAATTTGCCCTGGGATCATATTTTGGTTGGCATTGTTATTGAAAAGGTTTTTGAATTACCCCATTCCACAGGTCCTTCTTCCCTCTTAATTGACTGGCTAGCAAGAGTCACATAGGTACTTACATCAATCACTCTACCATTTTGCAACTCTGCCAAGCATCAACCTTCCATGTCCCTTTGTCTATAACTGCTGAGATACCTAGTGATAAGTTCAAAGAAAATGGCCCATTGCTGAAGCTGCCCACAGTGGCTTCTCTTTAAGCTATTCTTCTCTGTTTTTCAGGCTATTTTATTCATTTATTTTTCTTCTTTTAAAACTTCTCTTTATATACTTTTAGGGGTGCATTATAGTCTCACATCATTCTAGGTTCTTTTTTAAGTCTTTTGGAAGTGGTTTCTACTGGGCCTTCAAATGCATTAATCCTTTCCTTGAAGTTGCACATTCCACAGTTTGCTTAGAGGTGGCTCTAAGTTGCAGGATAATGTTAGTTGGAATGTGTTGCCCATTGACCCCAGCTTCCCCGGAGATTTGTCTCTGGCTCGCTATAGCAACCACCGCAGTGGAATTGTACTCCCCCTCCAGGGGAAGGCTGACCTGTGGGCAGGGTCATCTGAGGGCAGGACCATCTGCAGCTGTGCAGGAGGAGGTGCATGACATTAAGGAAGGGACAGGACACTCTGGGTGCCCGCTCCCTATGCAATAGTAGCCTCTCTTCCTACTATTGTTATTCTGTGGATTTCCCCTTTGGATCTCCAAAAAGCACAAAGTGTCTCTTTTCCCTTCCTCCAAACTATGTCCTTTTCTTCAGAAGCCTCTGTCTGAGGCACCAGCATGACTCACCAGGCAGACAACGTAGTGTCTGTGGCTTGTATAAGTTTGGCATTTCTCTGAATTCTCATCTCTACAAATGATGCTGCTATGATTAGGGTGTATGTTTTTTAAAGGGTCTTCCTGCTTGTTATCTCATGTAAACCTCACCACCCTCTTTGAAATTTAGGGAAGGAAATGAAGACATTATTATGGTTCTTATTCTACTTAAAATCTACCAGAACCTTCTTATTCTTTTTCACCTGGGTTTTTGACTCTGTAATGCTTCATCATCATTGGAAGAGTGACAAGTAATAGGTAGAGTTTAGCAATATTCTCTGGCATAAAAAAAAAAGATTTTATAATCTATAGCTGAGTACTCTTATTTGACTAAGGAAGATAAAAGTGTGTTCCCTTCATTCTATTTCACACTGGGAAAAATAGCCATACAGTCTAAATATTATTACAATTAATAATAATATTAACTAATATTTATTGTGATATTTTACTTTGTGCTAGGCACTGCGCTAAATTCTTCACATAGATTATATCACATAATCCTTACAATCAACACTGTAAAGGATAGAAGGAAAATAAAGGCTAAAAAGACTATCAAAAATATCAGCTGGATCAGCTACTTAGTGAGGCCCTCCACAACATAGTGAGATCCTGTTTCAAAATAAAGAATAAAAAATAGGAGCTTGGAGGTAGAATACCCCTGGGTTCAATCCCCAGTACTGAAAAAAAAAAAAAAAAAGCTGGGTGTAGTGGCACATACTTGTAATCCCAGTACTTGGGAGGCTGAGACCAGAGGATCATAGGTTCAAGGACAGCCTCAGCAACTTAGTGAGATTATCAGCAACCTCACAAAACCCTACTTCAAAATAAAAAATAAAATAAGTCTGAGGTGTAGCTCAGAGGCAGAATGCCTCTGGGTTTAATCCCCACTGCCCCCCCCCCAAAAAAATGAGAGGCAATTAAGAATCTGATCAAGAGCATGGAATTTGGTACCTGAATCTAGATTCGATCCCTGTCCTCCCGCTTATCAGCATGTGACTTAACTTCTCTGGGTGGCAATTTTTTCATCTGTAAAATAGCACACATCTGTAAAGTGGCATAATAATATTACCTACCTTCAGGATGGCTGTGAGGAACAGGTTTTATATGTGCTGAGTCTTTTGTAGCTCTTAAATTTTCTTTGACCCAACAAAAATGTGATATGAGTATTGCTATGATTACCATTTATAATCACTACTTTACTACAATATGAATGTTACCATAGTTATGCTATGTCACACCTAACAAGTTATTTAATCTCTCTCTGTGCCTTCATTTCTGAGTTTTTATATTTGTAAAATAACATTTTCTATGTAATGAGGCTGTTATGACGATGAGAGCGATAATCTTAAGCTATCGGTGTCTAGTACATTATAAATGTTCAATAAATGTTAGCTATTATTGCATTAGGCCTAAGTTAATAAAGTCAGGGCCTTAAGTAATAAAGGGTCTATACTCCACAAGCAAGGTTCTGGGTGCCAGACTACTTGCTGGTAACTATATTTAATTTGCTGGGTCCATTTGACTATAGAGATAGTTGTATCCAAACTCACTTTTAGAAAAGGTAAACAATACCATTTATAAAAATTACTTGTGAATGGAAAGAAAGGAAAATCACCTAGAATGTGATCATTTGAGTCAGTCAGTCCTGCCATTTCTCCTTCCCGAGGGGCCTCCACCAGCAGAGCTTAACTTTTTGGTTCAAACCTTTTTCTTACAAGGGAAAGTGGTCTTCAAAGTTGCTGCCCCCTGATTGAAGCATTAAGCAATTTGAAAGGTCACAGCTTTTGGCAGAAGGAACAGGGTGGCCTGCAGAGCATCCTGGGGATTTTGAGGACCCGAGTACCACATGAAAGCACAGACCTGCCCAACTCAACCTCCTACGGAGGAACATATGGTAGGATGGGGAGCTGGATGTGGAGAGGGGAATCTGAACAGGCACACACAGAGCAGGAAGCCGCTCCTGGGATTACAGGATCAGCGTGTGCTGAGAAGACTGTGCACTGTCCACCCACCAGCAGAAGCACTTCCTGGAGCCCAGGGAGCAGGTGTCTGGCGCCTCTCAGATCTGGAGTCTGTTTCTACCTCAGCTGACATTTAGAAGGCATAAAGGCAATGTGGACCTCTGCCAAGGATTGTGAGTGTGGGATTTAGCCAGCCTGTGCCCACCTACTCACTCCATGTGGAAATTTGCTCTCCCACCCACCCAATTAATAATATAGAATATAGAAAACCAGAGGGAGGGGTTGTTATTCTATTGTGATTGGTTTGGGTCACAAAGTTCGTTTTATAGCAGAATTCTGGGTTGCCACCTTCCTGGGAAACAAAACAAAACAAAAACACAGCCTGGGTAAAAGTCTTCACCCTATTTTTTCCCCTCCAAAAGCATCACAAAATTAGAAATCTTCGCTGACCACCACCTGCCAAGTCACAGGTTGACCTCCACTTGGTCAGAAATCCAATACCGTGACAGCATCAACAAAGGAGACAAGTATGTCGTCGTCTTTGAGATCTGGTGTGAACGAATCAAAGTCAGAAGCAGAGGCTTGCTCCTCTTTGTTTAAAGCCATGTCAAAGCATGCTTTCAAAGTGCTCGACTTCACGCTTGGCGGAGTTCACTCTGAGTCCACACTCGAGAATGGATTGGTACTCATGGGCCTTTCAGAACTCCTGCATGGAATTTCATTACTGGAATTCTTCAGGTCATTTCCCAGGGAAGACATCGCCCTAATGACTGCACGCCATTCACACTCTGGAGGGCTGACTCAGAGAGCCACCTTCCCACCCGGGGCTGTGACCAGCACCTTCCCAAATCTTCAGTGGTGACAGATCTGTTGAAAAAGAAGAGGTGCTATTTTTCTTGAAATAGAATTTGTTCCCCTGGTGATATGAGCACCAGTAGCCTGAGAGGGTCCCATAACTAGAACAACAATTCTATTAATAAGACTCTGTGGGACACGATGGGGGATCCTAATGTGTCCCCTAAGCCAACATGTGGATGAACCCGGGGTTCCTTTCACTCTGCTTTTGCAAGTTCTGTGGACCTTTTGACTGCTGTGCAAAAAGTGCATAGAAAACACACTGGCAAATGACCTTCCTTAAAATACCACCAAATTGCAGTGTGACAAAATAGCTAGATACATGGCAAACTCTCCTGAAGTCTAGGCTTAACATAGACCCAGGACTCACCTTCTTCCAAAGCTTTGCACATGTAACTCCCACAGTGCTGTGTGCTTCCTAATGGATGTGGCCTGGGCTGCAGTTTTTGGTTTTCGCCTGCCAGACACATAATTTATTTAACACCAGTCTTTTGTTTTGTTTTGCTTTTGATATGGTGAAACTGGTAACTTTCGTGTGAGCAGCACCATTAATAAGGTGGACTCTGGGGGCCTGAGTAAATGGAGCCCAGGCTCCTGCCTGAAACACAGAGGGAGCTGAGCCCCTGCAGCCCCACCTGCCAGGTCCTCACCCATTTGTTTTCTCTCTCATAGCAGAAAGAGTGACCTGGTGCTATGGGTGAATTTTCCATGCCCATTTAGCATCTGAGAGTAACTGTTAATTTTTAGAGGCAGAAATGCAGCTTGCTAGAGCTCATATTTGGGCTGGAGCCTCAACTTCAAAGTTGCTTTGATCCAAGCCTCTCCAGTATCTGCCAGCCCTGATTGGTGGTGCTGAGTGATCAGAGGACAGCTGGCCCACGGAAGACAAGACATCGTGTGACTGAAGAGGCACCAGGATGGGGCCCTGTTGTGACAGGGAAGGCTCCATGCTCTAAGAGTCTGTATCAGTTACAGTGGGTGCATTTAAGAAATCACTTTCTGATTTATCCAAGTCTTAATGGAGAAAAACAAAAAGAAGCAGAGAAAGCGCCAAATGGCTCTAGAATGAAAACTTGTTTGAAAGCCACGAGTGAGTCCTTTTTGCGCCACTTCTTGTAAAGTCTGCAGGTGGATGTGAGTTCCTCCAGCATGAGAGTGCTGGACTGTCCTTGCTGGTCTTTACCTCACCTTTACCAGCTGTCTAATTGGTGCTTGTGTTTGCTGTATGAGAAATCAATATTTAAAACTACAAAACTGGGAAATCCTATGCACCAGGATATTGTATGTACAATACCTAAGACCTCTAAATGTCTCATTCCCAAACCTGTTCAAGGAACTGAATAAGCCTGAACATACTGAAACAGCATTTTGTTCAGGTAGATTCGAGATCCCTTTCTGAACCCCTTTGAGGCTGTGTGTAATAAAATTGTGAGTATTTTTAGCCTTTAGAAATGGAATGAATCTGATGACTCTGTCATGTATTACTTCAGGACCCTGCCCCATCCATATGTTTACAGAGAGTGTGTGTGTGTATGTATGTGTGTATGTGTACCAGTAGCTGCATTTGGTAGGATAAACATAAAGGTTCTAAACAGTCTCATGTCAGTCCACGTCAGCATCAAACCAGTTATGAAAAACTTTTCATCAGATATTCTGAGATTCTAGAATTATGCATAAGGACTCATGAACGTAGAACAGTCTTTTCCCCCAGAAGCAAGATTGTCAAAATTAACAATGCTTTGATATGCTATTTTTGTTTATTTCTCCCCACTGAAATATTTTAAAATATACTTTGGATCAAAGGCTCCTTTTCTACATAAGCTCCTCCAAGTAGTTAGTTGGCACTGAAAGAAGTTATGTTTTAAGCTGCTTTTTTTCATTGGCAAATAGGTTAATCAAAACTGCTATTTTCCAATGCAGAACAACCATTCCATTCATTAGTTCACTCATTCATTCATTTACTCATTCATTCATTCATATCAAGCATTTATTTAGCACTTGATATATACCAAACACCATGCTGGGATCTGATATTCTCTGTGAATGGTGTGGAAGTGGTAGTGAGTAGAACAGTAGGATGCAGGTGGCAAGCATGAAAAAGAAATACTTATTTCATGAAAAAGAAATATTTTTCTTTTATTAATGAGAAAGAAATACGTAGGAGATAGCTACTTTGCATCAAGACAGTTAACATAATTGACACAAGGGAACTGGCCTCTTGTGCCACAAACATCACATAAGGGAACATGCTTTGACTTCCAGCCACAATCAGAAGGTCATGCTATTACTGAGAGGTAACCTTTGTCATTCTAAGAAGAAAAGCAGAAGGGAAAGACACTTAGATGTCACCTTCACTTGGAGGCTCAGTGCTGGTCAAGTTTATGCCAAAATACACCAGAAGCTATTATTTGGGGATAGAATGATGAAAAATCATCAGAAAAAAAAATGTGTATCTCAGCTGGATGTGGCCATGCACACCTGTAATCTTAGGACTTGGGAGGCTGAGACAGGAGGATTGCAGGTTCAAGGCCTGCCTCAGCAACTTAGTGAGACTCTATTTCAAAATTAAAAATTAAAAAAAAAAAGACCTAGGGGAGTGGCTCAGAGATAGAATGTCCCTGGGTTCAATCCCTAGCACGAAAATAAATAAATAAATAAAAATTCCCATTTTAATATCTGGGAAAATTTATAGGCCAATCAGATTAGTTAGAGACCCCAGGTCTGTGTTTGGGGGAGCTTTCTCACTGCTATGACCCAAAATGGCTGGTGAATACAACTTAAAGGAAGGAAGATTTATTTGCTTAAAGTTCTCAAGATTTTAGTCTTTGCACATATAGTCTATTTCACTCCAGCTGCTACGCAGGACCCAGGGCTACAGGTCCTTAGGACATGATGGCAGGGAGCAGAGACAGCAAGGGGAGGGGGTGAGGGACATATATACATCCAAATATATATATATATATATATATATATATATATATATATATATATAGTCCCAAGGCCACACCCCAGGGACTCGCCTCCCAGCATGGCTGCTTCCAGAGCATGAGGTCTAAGGGGCACTTTACTTTCAAACCATAACACTATCTTTGGGAGAATAAAGCTCTCTCTCAGTCATCATTTTTACCTAATATTCACCTGTACCATATTGTAATTAATATTTATGTCTTTAAAATTCACTGAGAGAGAGAAAGGAGGAAAGATTATATTCCCTGAGGTTAGAACAAAAGGAGGAATGAAATAAAGATATTAGAGATATTATGTGGGGGCCGGGCTGAGGAGGCCCACATAAGGGATATTAGAAAGTACAGGGGGGAAACACAAGAAAATGTTGCTGAGGTAAGAAGAAAAGAAGACATTGACCTTAAATAGATATATGGACCAAAGTGTAAATGAAACAGGCTCTGATCTGTCCATGTTGAAGGAGTCTCCCTGGTTCTTTCAGGAATGCATGGGTCACAAACAGCGATTAGAGATGGGTAACGACAGAGTGGCTTATTCCCAGGCCCTGGGTGCCGCCTGGGAGGGAGCAGATGAGGCCAACAGCAGCCTCAACGACCGCCATGTGGAGGGCCGGGCTCCATGAAGAATGCTTTGTTCTTCCTCTCAGTAGCCACTACAGTTGCTCTGTGTTTTATTTTCAATTAAATTTCCACTAATCCCGAACTACAGAAAAACATAGCGGCTGGCACTCCCCCTTCCCTTCCGAAAGCAATACAGTCTGCAGAGAAACCTTTTATTGTACAAGCCCCGCCTGGTACATGCCATAAAAGACGCATATGCCACGGGTTTGCCGACAAGTGCTTTCAAAAGGTAGTTAATGGGCCTCAGGACCCTGGGCCTCCATGGCAGCCCGTGAATAGTGCCTCTTGTTAGGGTGGTTGCTATAGCGAGCCCTTGTTTTTAATTCAATTGCACAGTAAATAATACTTAATACACGGCGGGAAACAAATGGTCACTACAAATTGCCTAGCCTTCGTTTGGTCAAAAAGGACCATTTATGCTTTGAGGGATGGACCAGAGCACCTGTTTCCTCAGTTTGTTTGGATTTCAACTTCTTTCCCACCTGGCAAGTTATTGAAGTTTAGTGGGTTTTAAATACTTGCACCAACATGAAAATCAGATTTATTAACATTTAAAAAAAATAACATTTTACACAAACACTTCCCAATTTGGTGTGGGCTGAATTCTAAACCGGAAGTTGAATTTCTACCCATCAACAGATCCACTAAGCCCTCCGTTTTCTGACTTTGAAGAGATGGAGACCTTGGGGAGAAGACTGTAGCACCAAGAAACAGAAAATGTGGTTTGGTAAGCGTCTACATCACATGATAAATACCTGACAGCTTTGGGAATATTTGATTGTTTTGGAAACATGGAAAAATGGGAGGGGGCTGAATAAAATCGGAGGGGGATAAAAAGGGGCACCTCTCCTGGTGCTACACAGCTGTGGGGGGTCAGGAATTATACACTGCTGGGGAATCAAAATAAGAGGAGCAGAGAGGTTAATAAAATGGGGACGTATTCCTCTCTCCAGACACAGTGAGGCGAAAATTACTTATCACCTGCTGGAGTGGATGTGAGAACCGGCCAGTGACCGGGTATGTGGCAGGGAATATTTTGTAACGGATAAGCAACTGAAAAGAGGCCCTGCAACAGGCTTCCCAGCAGAACAGCATCTTGTATCTGCTGTCTCCTCATTAGAGGACAACAGCTGTTTCTTACTATAATTAGCTCACAGTTCAATAGTTAGCTTCAGTCTCTTACACCTGTACCACCCGCAACATGGAAATTACAGACGCACATGTTGTTTTTTTCTTAAATCACCTCCACTTACACACATTGTTAAGCATCTAATAGAAAACAACCGTACCTTCCGTAGTCCCTTTCCTCCTTGGATGGCTTTTTAAAAGCAAGTTGGGAAAGTCTTTTGTTTTTATGGGCCCCAGTTCCCATTTCCAATCTCACCTCCATGCTCCACAGCCCCCCTGAATTAAAGAAGGTCTCCAGCCTTGTCAACCAACCCACCATGCATCAGGCCATAAAATCTTATTTTCAGCCACCTGCAGGATGATGGAAAGGAGAGGAACTGAACGGAGAAAGGGGTGGGGGTGGGAGCTCCAGCTGGCCGCTGAAGATGGTTTCAGCAGAATTCTTTGGGGGGTGGGGTGGAAGGGTGTAGCATTCAGGTCATTTCCTGCCAGGTCTGTGCTACATGGGGGGAGAAGCCATCATCACACCGTCTCACAGTTCCATTAGTGTCAGAAATCATTAGGAGCCCGATCTACTCAGCAGCAGTGGGCACACAAAAGAAAGAACCAGCCAGCGTCTGCACACTGCACTGTGTGGTAGTTGTTAGAATTGGGGGGGCAGGCAGGAAGGCGGGATTGTAAAATTCCGGGCTGGATAATTAGAGACAGCAAGGAAGCAGGTAGGCAATAGCAGCCCTCTCATTTCTCTCTTGGTGGTTTTGAAGGATTGGCAGGGCCGCTTTCTTCCAGGGGTGAGGAGATGTGCCTGTGTCATCATTCACAGAGCAAGATGGTCATCCTCTTGTTCCCAGTTAGGTGGATGGCTGTCACTATTGTTATTGAGATCTGGTTAGGACAGGGAGAAGAGGAGGGCGTGAGGTGGTTACCTTGGCTGTGGTTAACCAAAGCAACTTAGATAGTTGACTAGTTGGCATCTAATAAGTTCATATGACCAGGCTCACCTTCCTTAGGCATCAGGTAAGGAAGCTTATGAAGGCTGTAAAGGTGTAACAAAATATGGCAGTGTTATTATCTATACCAACGAGCTTTTGGCATTATAGTATGTCATTCTGATTTTCCTCATCAGCTGCAGCCACAGAGCTAATATAATATAGGAGAAATAGATACCAAATGGCTCACGCTGGCTGTTATATTTGCCTTTCATGTCAGTTTTTATAAAATATGAAAATGTATCTACCCAAAAAGGAGTTTTATTGCAACTTTTGTTGCAATTGAGACATAATCTATATGCAATAAAATGAATCTATCTGAAATGTACAACGAGTTTGGCAAATAAATATATGCCTCTGTAATTATCACTAAAATCGTGTTCAGAATATTTCTATCTACTCCACCAGAGTTTCCTCCTGACCCTCTATTGTTGGTCCTCTTTCCCACCTAACCCCCAAGCCCAGCCCCAGCCAACCACAGATTTGATTTCAGTCATTATGATTTTTATATAAATGGTATCATATGCTGTGCAGCCTTTTGAGTCTGGCCTCTTTAGTTAGTACAATGTTTTCAAGATTTTCTAAATTCCTTAATGATCTGTTCCTATTGCCTGTTGAGTAGTGATCACAGCTTCTTTATCTACTCGCCAGTCAATGGGCATTTGAGCTGCTTCCAGTTTTGAGATTATTGTGAATAAAGGTGCTATGGACTGTTAGATGCAAGTCTTTGTAGAAATGTGTTTTCACTTATCTTGATGATCTTCTCTTCTGTTATCATATATGAAAATAAGTAGAATCAACTGATGCAATGGATCATCCATCTGATGAGGGAGGAAGTGGCTATGGGCCTGGCAAAGGTACAGGCACAAGTATGATGTCGTATGGTTCACTGTGTGACACTGGAGACGGAAACCAAGACCGAAAGATTGAGAGCTGCAGATGCCATCTTTCACACAGGTATTCAACAGGGACCTGGAGTTCCAGGTAGCCTCTCAGTATTGCTGACTGTGTGTCAAGTTTGAAATCAGTGAATGAAAGCTCATGTAAGCTACAAAACAATAATACTCCATCAAGCCCCAAACTCAAACCTGTCCCCCCCTCTTTCTCAGAATCTAAAAAGTCTACAGATCATAAAACCACACACAAAATATCACGCATGAAAGAGCAAAAAGTGAGAAATAATTAAGTCTGAAGCACTTCACTAGACTTCATTAAAACAACATTTCAGCTGGATGCTGTGGCACATGCCTGCAATCCTAGTACTTGGGAGACTGAAACAGGAGGACTATAGATGTGAGGCCAGCCCTAGCAACTTAGCAAGTCCCTCAGTAACTTAGTGAGACCCTGTTTCAAAATAAAAAATAAATAAAAGAGCTGGGGGTATAGAGGTAGAGTGCCTCTGAGATCAATACCTAGTACCACAACAAATAAAAACATTCCCAAAGACCCAAGGGAACAGACTACTACACACTGATTAGAAAGTACTGAGATGAGGACCAACTTAAAGTCAAAGTACAGAATGGTCTATATTTGTATTCTGTGGCTACCATTCACATAACAAATTGGCTTGTCTTGTGTGTCAAAACACAATGGCACACTGCCCTGCCTTGCTGAACTTGACTCTTTAAAAAGTCAAACCATGTTCTCTGGGCTTCACACAGGAGCAAGGGAGAGACTCTGAGCTGCCATTCGATGGACCGGTGTGTGTGTGCAAGGGTGGAGGGCGGAAGACGGCTGTTCTCCTGTCGCTTTCTGTTGGCTTCAGGGGCTGATCATCATAAAAGTTGCCTTTTTGCCCACAGAAATAATTTCTACTATTCTCCAGAAAAAGGAAAAAAAAAAAACTAGAAAAGAACTGAAGTAAGAAACCATTTTAAGCATCAATTTTTCAGCCAAAACTTCATTTTTCAAGAACACCTGAAACCAAAATGATTCTGATTGCATTCTGTTTCCCTCATTCCTTTGTTTAAGGTCCTGAACTTAACTTTGCTATTATACATTTTGGGATTTCTGGAGCGCAGCTTTACCCTGAGGGAAAATAAGGAAACAAATATGCTTTAATTTTTTTTTAACCTAACCCTCCATCCAAAGGTCACCACTGAAATACAGCAGATTGAAAATCTGCAAGGTCTTAAGGCCAAACTCACAGGAAAACTAGAAGCTGTGAAGGACATAGATCTGCTGAATATATTAAGCCTGCATATGTGTGTTTGTGTGTGTTTTCTAATCCTCTAAGGTAAATTTATACCAATCCATACAGATGTACTCTTTTCTGTTTATTATTCCCAATTGCGCGCTGGAGGTTAATGTCCTGCAATGGAAAAAAAAGAAAAGAAAATCAGAAGTTTGACAGCACTCTATTTTATATAAAGGCAAAACAAAGAAAATCAAAGATTGTTCTTCAGGCCAGCATTTCTCCCTTCCTAATTCTACCCAGACTGGATCGTCTTAAATCTGATTTGGGATTTGAGCATTATTTGGATTAGCTCATTAGTGGGGCACCATTCTGACAAGCCACTAATCTGGGGCACTGGTGCACAGCACCATGACAGTATTACGCTGAAAATGAGAAATCTAATGAGATTAGACAGATCCTAGTGCAAATGGTCTCAAGATACTTTGTATGGAGGTGCACGAGCTTGGGAATGTAGAAGGCAGATAGATTGAGGCATCAGATTCAGCTGATCTAGAGCACGGTAGCTCCAACACCCAGTGCTTTCATTCTGAAAGGCAGCATCCCTCCTTTCCTAAGCAGGTTCTGTGGAATACCAAGCAACTTCCCAGATTAAAATGTAATAATAATAAAAGGTCTTGGGGATGGAAGTATCAGGGAGGGGGCTTTCAGCAGAAAGGGGGTTTTATGGCAAAATCTGATGAGATTCCATGTGTCTGGTGTGCAAGCAGAACGAACCATAGGACAAGGACTAATTGGCAGCTGGGACCAGCAACCTATTGTACTCTGAAGTTACTTACCCAGTACTAGCTATCAAAAAACAAAATACAAAAAACCCTCCACCGGTGTTTTTCCCCTCTGCTACAATGATTTTCTTTCCCCCCTTCACTTGTAATTTTTGTTGTTTTTAAGCTAAGAGGAACAACATGCTGGCTCCCTTTTGCTCAGAATGGTGCTGTTGCTACAATCAGAAAATGCTGGAATCCAACATACGTGATTTATAATGTCCAGATGTGGTTATGGGGCAGCAGACAACACACTGTGGAAAGGGATTCTGTGCCTCCCCCATCCCTTTCTCTGCCTGTTCACTAGAAGAGGAAAACAAAAGTTTCCATGGTATTTTCTTGCTTGTGAGTGGAAAATCAAGCCATTAACAGAGGCTAGGAGTTGGCCCCCTGGGATATAATTCCTTTTCACATTGTGCTGGTCTGCCACCTAGTGGTAACTTTTAGGACTCTGTGGAAGACTTGCTTGATAATATAGCTCCCCTCAGTTCAGAATTCTTCCTTAGGCCAAGAAGAAAATTCAATGTCAACCCATTCTATGAATCACCTTTAAAATGAACATGTGTGAGACAAAAGCGAATACATTTCCAGTACATGTTGATAACACACAAGTCAAGCACATGACTTCTTTTGTATTTTTCTTTGCCGGGCAATGAATGAGCATTTTGACTTAAAAGTCAACAATTACCACGTAAGTATTTGGAACAATTCAACACAGAATCAGGTTCTACTTCCTTATCTTACCTTTTCAAAAGTGTTTAGGAATTTAGAGCAGAAAGCCATATAGAAACTAATGGATGATACATTTTAATGAAGAACTTCTTTGTTTGAAATATCTTCATTAAGAATCAATGGATGAGGACCTCAAGTAGTATTAGAACAAATCAATGGGCCTTAACATGAGAGAGAAGACAGACAAATTCCTGATGTCACAGGATCATAAGAACTTTCTAAAGCAGAGAAAAGGATTCTGAAGGAGAGACAGAGGGAAAAAAAAAATCTTTACCTAAGTAACTATCTTTTGAAACACACCTTAACCTTCACTTCCAGAGAACAAAAGGCAAGTCCAAAATAGCTGCCAGAGTCTTAAAATGCAGTTGTAAGAATCACTGGGAAATAATTTTGGACACTATGCTTAATGGTTACTCTTAAAACCAAGCGTGGGTATATCCAGAGGGTTTCATATTTAAAGAAGAGAGGAGTGGATTATCCCAAATTTTAGTAAGATAGAGAAGAATTATTTATGATAAAAAATCATTTTCCTAAAACATAGTTGTTTAACAAGAACCTAGGCAGCAAAAGAAAGAGAGGGTTTTAACTTGTCCCTTTTAACAAAATCCACTGTGGCTTTTTGTTTTGTCTTTTGCCTTTTCTTCTTGAGATTCATGAAAACCCTTTTGTCACTCAACTGTAGCTGAGCAGTAATCTATTATTTCACTTAAACACACACCAAAAGAAGTGATGTTGATTAATCAAAGTAGAAGAAGCAGACATGCTTTAGAAACAAAAACTCTGTTAGTGCTTAGAAAGGAACGCCCATTGGCCATCAGGAACTCTGTTGCTAGGGAGATGGTTACCAGGCATAGGTACTTTTATGGCAGCTGCATTTACAGAGGGGTAGCCCCCTGACAGCTTGTTTGATACCCTTTGGACTAATGTCATGAACGAAGGGTTCTCAAATATTTCAGTATGTGTTGGCAAGAAGGGATAGTGCTGTGTGATCGCTTTTCAAAGGCATGATTAGCAAAAGAAAGGAAGAGTGGGGGGTTGGAAAACATGATCAGATACTCATGCTAAAAACGGAAGGTGTCTGGAGACATGGAGCACACCCTGGTGGGTTCAAACTAAACCCTGAGTTGTGAGCAAGGCTGATGCAGGAGAACAAAGAAGTTACCATGATGTGACTTCTATTGACCATGCTTTACGGAAGGCCAGCTCCTTACATACTTGACCCTATTCATCCCCACACCCACCCAAATAAAGCTTTGTTATCACCACTTAGCATGTAAGAAGATCAACACCCAGCATCAGAATGGTGAGGAGACTTGCCAAATGCCAATGTCCTGGGTTTTTGTTTTTATTTATTTATTTATTTATTTATTTATTTATTTATTTATTTATTTATTTTGTCTAAGTTAAGCTACTTACCAACTTGAAATTTGTTCTTCTAGGGGCTTTCCAGGACTTGATAGCAAGCATTTGCCAGCACCAGCTCTGTGCAATAAGATGTTTTTGGATGAACTGTGCGTGTACACATATGTGCTCAATGTAATTGCATACACAGGTCTTGCCTTTATTGGGGCTCATAACCTTGTTGGGAGAAAGAAGTAGATGCAAACAAAAATAATAACATAATTTTCATCTGAAAAGTTGAGGCAGGAAGAAGTATTGAGGGTAGATAATAGACTGAAACTAGAACCTTGGGCATAGATTGTTCACATAATTGTAGAGAGAATGCTTTCTGGTCTGGATTTGGAAAGAGATAGCACTGCAGAGAAAGGAATTGACTTTTTTTCTTTTTTTTTTTTTTTTATTTGGTACTGGGGATTAAACCCAGGAGCATTTTACTTCCAAGCTAAACCTCCAGCACTTTTATTTATTTTTTAAACCGGTTCTGGCTAAGTTGTTGAGACTGGTCCTGTACCTGTGACCCTCCTGTCTCAGTCCCCCAAGTACTGGAAGCGAGTTGACTTCCGATGAGTGAAAGAAGTCAAGTCTGGCTGTGCTGTTCTGGGGAGGCAGGCGGACCTCAGTGAGCAATGAAAGGGACCGTTGTATGTAAGTAGTGATTGGACTAAGAGGTGAACAGGGTGTTTCTTAGAGTGAGTTTGTGTGTGCACAGTGGCATGGCAAGCCTGGGGTCAGGGGTAAGGAGGTGGCCGAACCAAAGGTGACAGAGACAGGAGAGAAGCAGCTCTGACAATCAGTTCAGATTTTTTCACCACATATTTTCCTTGGAGTCAGTTCAGGTTAATTTTTGATGTACATATTTTGTCATACAAGCCCCATCCTTTAAGTAAGAAAGAAAAACAAAATTATAGCCTAGTTACATTTTGTTATTTAATTCATGGGGAAAATACCCCACGAAGGCATGTTGGGGTACCACAAACAGGAATAAATCGATGTTTTGCCAAGTCCAGTAGAAGGTCAATGTGGCTTAGAGCAGCTCGAGCCCTTCATCCTCAGCCAGGCGAGGGTGTGGGGGGCTTTGCCGCAGCTGCGGGCCTCCAGCTGTGGCACGCAGACATGGAAGCACAGGCCACAAGCCCCCATTAGGGAGAGGTGAGGCTATGAATTATTTTTATAGCCTGGAAATGACATAGCTCATTCATTCGGTGAGTTATTTACCCTTTGGATTGAGTGTGTGGACCTATGAGTCATGCAAACAGGTCTATTTCTTTATCTTTGAGGACTGAGGAGGGTAGAAGGCTGTGCCACATGCAGAGGGAGGAGAAGGGGAAGGACAGGCTGATAAATGTTTCAAGACCTCATTGAGCAGGTCCGGTGCGTACCAGGGCCTGCCCCTCCGCAGTGGCGTTTGTCCTCACACGAGGGTTTAGAAGTCAGGCACGCGTCATCTCTGGCATACAAACTCATCAGTCACTACCAACCCTAGATGAGGCTGGCAGGAGTGAGGTACACACCAAAAAGAAGGGTTTCCTCTCCTGCAGTTTGGCCGTTCTTTTGTTCTAAGAAGGCAAGAGGAGAGGGCAGAGACCATCTGCAGTCAACAAAGTCACTATTGTGGTTTTATCCAAATTACACCAAAATTGGACCAGGAGTTTACTGACCACCACGTGAAGCCTGCTCACTGGTAATTGTCTGATGGCACTTTATCAACCCACCAAAGGGGAAAGAGTAACAACAGCCTTCGTGCAAATACTTCCCTGCTCTGTTTTGGTATCTTAGATTAAAAAAAAAAAAAAATCACTTCTCTCTGCTTTCAGACCCATTTAAATAAAAACATTCACTAGCCTCCAACAAGTAGAATACATTTTCCCTGCTGATTGATGCTTTTCCATTTATTTTATAATGTATTTTCTCCTCAGCAAGGGATTGTTCTCCGGAATGTCAAGGAGGAAATATTTCCCAAATCATATGCTGTTATTGGCTGGTTTGGATCTAATCAGATAGTACAGATAGTGAGTGAGGTAGGAGATGGGGAGGGGGGAGGGAAGCAGTGATTTGTCACACCTGTGCTCCAGCTGTGGCTAAAGAGCGGCTTCCTAATGCCCACCTGCAAAATCCCTAGGCCACAGTCAAATTTTCTTCCTCTTTCTGTCCCATTTCTTCTGCCATCTCTCTCTCTCTCTCTCTCTCTCTCTCTCTCTCTCTCTCTCTCTCACACACACACACACACACACACACACACACACACACACACACACCTTACCTCTTCTGATCTATCACTGACAGAACAGTTATTAAACAAAATCTCAGCCCAGGGAATTAATAATCTCAAAAATTCATTCCTTTATCAAATCTTGTGGCCTGAAGGAAGAGTACTTTGTGCTTGCAGAAAGACCAAAGCACATTAATCACCCAAGGGGAGGGGTGGGGATTGTGATTTTTAATATTTGTCAAGTGGGTAGGAAGAGAGAGAGAGACTTGAGGAAGTGCTTGTGAACACAAATCACAAACCTGTCTTCTGAGGGTTCTTGGTCTCACAGGGGGGCTACAGTTTGGGGGAGAGGACTGGGATTGAGGGGGAGAGTGGGGGCAGGGATGGCACCCACAGTCAGTGACAGCCACAGGTTGACAGGAAGTATCGCCCATAGAACTTTGAACCTGAGAGTTTCATGGTTCTACCGCCCTCACAGGGATCTGCCCGCGCAGGGCTCACGCAGGGGGTTGTGGACGTGGGCGGTCCAGGGAGTCAGATGCCATCTAGAGGGTGTTTAATCGCATCACAGGTGTGTAATTGTTAAGGCTCAGCTCCGCGCTCACACTCCTCTTGGCAGTAGCTGTCATCCGTCAGCACGCAATTCCACGTGAAGGATATGAAGTTTGAGCAGGAAATAACCTCTCTTTGTTCCTCTTGACCTTATTCACTGGGACACTTGTGAGTTGTCACTCCTGTGATACCGGAGGAAAGAAAAATCAAGAGGTTCGCGAGAGAACTAAAATCAAGGCATCTGGGTCAGAAAATGCAGGGCAGCCTGCTCTGAAGTGATCAGCGTCGCACACTTAAATTGTCAATTTGAGCGGATCCGTGATCGTCATCACAAAGGTGTCTTCATCTAGTGTCTGCATTTCTTCCCCTGAAGGTTTGATTAGCGTGTGAAATGTGCCGCCCTAGAAGTTTTCCTCCTGGGGGCTGAGTCGCAATTACAAATCAGAGACACTTGTTCACTGCTACTCCCATTACCATCCTGTTGGGTGTCTGTGGGTGGCACTCGGGTTGATGTCTGGGCAGCCAGTGCTCCAGGGACTCTCTACCGAGGGGGATGGGAGCTGATGATACATGCCTCAGTCTCTGTCCTTTGATGGATATTCCTGGGAATCCTTCTTTATACTCCCCCAAATACTTCCCCAAATCTCCAGCCTGCAGCAGCACTCTGGAGGGAGCCCCTGGACACTGGCTCTTCCTTCTTCCCCATCACTCTTTTGTTCCTGCTTCTTGTGATCTTCCCTAAGTCCTTGTTTTGGGCTCTGCTCTCAGGGGAAAATTATCTCAGATAACAGCTACCGAGCATTGTGTTAGTCAGCTTTTCATTGCTGTGACCAAGATACCTGACACACACAGCCTAAAGGAGGAAGGTTTATTTGGGCTCAGATTCAGAGGTGTCAGTCCATGGTCAGATGGCTCCAGTGCTTCGGGCCTGAGATGAGGCAGAACATCATGGCGGAAGGGTGAGGTGGAGGAGCACTGCTCCGCTCATGGCAGCCAGGAAGAACTATCCTTCCTACTTAACTGCTATTATCCTTCTTATTAGTTTTTTAATGTAATGTTAAGAGTTTAAAAAGAAAGAAGAAATAAGGAATTTAACCACTGTTGCAGTGATCTCCAAGCTCTCTATTCATGGAGCCCATGAGTGCAAAGGTTGGACAAGCACTACCATACCCATACTTTTATAGGAAGGATAAAAGTAATTACTTCAAAGAGTTATTGTGAGTAATAAATTAAATAAAACCTATAAAGCATGTAGAGTGGTGCTTGACATATTTTAACCACTCAATAAATGCTGATGATGAATCTTGATGCTGTTTGTATTTTGTCATAACCAACTTACTAATCTTTCTTTCTGGTTCTAGGAGTTTGTAAGTTGATTCTTTTGCGCTTTACTGGTAAACAATAATTTCCTGAAAAGCAGTGACAATTCCAACATTTATTCACTATTTCTTTGCCCTATTTTGTGAACTTTCACACGTGAGACGGCAGCAGTGTTGACAGGTAACCTCGTTCCTGCCTCCAGTAGAAGTGCATCTGCTGTTTTACTGTTGAGTATGATACTTGCTATCAAGCTAGAAAATTATCAAGCTAAAGATTACTTCTATTCTTGGATTGCTTAGAAGGTTTTATTATATATTGGAGAAGGAAGATATCAGTGCTCAATAACTGAAATAAAAGCTGAATCCCTTACTTAAGAAAGAGTATACTGACTAGCCACAGACTCTGCATAAAACAGTCTGCCGCTCTTAGGAATTGGGGTCGGCAGTTGCTTTAGAATTCTGTTAGTCACAGAGGCAGTAGTTAGTTGACATCAAATTTCAAAGTGTACTGGGGAGGAGGGAGGACAAGTCTTATTGATTGGTTAGGTTTCAGACCTCTACTACTAATTGCTTGACCCTCAAAAATGTGGGACTGTCCCTGATCGGTTGGTACTCAGGTGAGTATTCAATGAAGTGAGTGGCCATCGATCAATTCGACTGTAGTGAGTTGTCATTGACCAAACAGTGAATAGGACACAGTGTCTGGAAAAATATGAAAACAAAACCAAAATAGGTAGCTGTCAAGCAGCAGTTGTCTTTAGAGAGGTATAGATAATTGCTAATGAGATGGTGTGCATGGGGAGATTCCTGGCCCTGGGAAGTGAGTTTGAGGCTGCATGTCAAGTAAAACAAATAGAACATGGTATCTGGAGAACAGGATAAAAACAAAAAACAAAACATGGTTGTCCCGGTTGACCTAGCAAACCATTGTCTTTATGGACATACGATCAATAGTAATAAAACACGGCAGAAATAAAAGGCAGCTACTATTTAGATTTCTAACTAGACCAGCACACTGAGAAGAAAAGTTTGAAACAGGCCATAAACCCTCAACTGGATTTCAGGTGCCAGGATTTGGGGCAGCTGATTGCCCAGACCAGAAACCAGGCCTAAAGTGTTACAAGACACACGCCTGATTAGCAGAATGGGGCCAAAACATGAGCTTGGGAATACAGAAACCATGTATTAGGGCTAAGGCACAAGGACAGACCAGGCCAGTAGCAAGAATGACCTGAGGCAGACTTATCTAATACTAAAACCAGAATTCCTGAAGCAAGAATGGGTCTTCAGCAGGAATGGGTATTCCTACCTGTATCCTCAAGAAAAAATCCATACAGGTGGTTCAACTAGAAAGCTCTTAAGGAAGGGACTGTTTGCAAAGAATTAAGGGATGCCCCAAGAATGTAGAGGCACCCAGAGACTGAGGTGAGGCCAACTTATGGGTAAAGGGGCAAGGAGAAGAAATAATGGGGTAGGAACCAAATAAAAGTGGGAGCCTGGGAGGAGGGATTTCCTAGTGTGTGTCTTTAGTTACAGAAGCACACAGCTACTCCAAGAGATGGTGTAAATCTGAGAGGGAGCAAAGGAAGGACCTGACCTCTCTTCCCACACTCCGACCCCCTGCTGGTGCTTCCCCTGGTAGAGGCCAGTTGGCAAGAGAGCCTGGGTAATGTAGTCTACAAGGGGCCAGTGAGCTGGGGCATGGGGGAGGTTAGAGAACCTTGGGGGAATGAATGAGGGAGGTAGTTTAAGGAGGATAACCACCATACTCCCAGAATGGGGAGGAGGAGGCCAGCAAGTGACAAATCACTGGTGTTTCTAAAATGCTTTGGGGACTTAGGTGCATGCCATAGACGCCCAGCGAAGGCATGCTGCTCCTGGTTCAGTATGACATGACCATGCATGCTGGCTCATGAGCAAAGCCTTCTTCCTGAAGCTTCTGTAACAAGGAGATATGGTGGGGAATCAAACCCAGAGTGGAGTCTCCATGTTTTTATCACTGTGACAAATTATGATACTCAGAGGAGGCAAGAAAGCAAGTGAGCTGGTATGTTCTGCAGTATAGATACTGAGCAGAGATCCACAGCCCGTGTGAGTCAAATGGAGCCTCATTAAGAGACATGGCAAATGCGGGAGTTTGCCCCTTTATGCATATCCAGCTCGAGTCTCTGCCTCAGACCCTAGCCAGGGTTTTGTGAGTTAATGGTGTGTGACGCAGAAAAGGAGCTGTGAAGGGAGCAAATCTCTCTTTAAAGTGAACATTTTATAGAAATCCCATTTTCTCTGGGGCTCAAAGCCAGACCGACTTAGTGGATTAAGCTCTGGGGTTTCACTACTGGGATGGATTTCAGGTCAGCGCCAGCCTACAGATCTGTGTGGGGGCTGGGGAGAGACCCAGGAAGAAACTAACTGGCAATTTCTGGAATGTTACCTCAAGACGTCCCGAGGCTGCGTCACAGAACCGTGATGAATTAACTTGGGAGGTGGCGAGGAACGGAGAAGGACACTGTGCTATCAAAATAATGCTGACATCCAATACCATATCTGTTGAATGTTGAACCTGGGGCAATTGCCCAGTGCTAACTTAGAGGAGGACAGCCTTATTTGCGTTGTGCCAGTCAAATGCATTTTTTTAATCGGTTCCAGATAAACTTACATAATTATTTCTGTCACCTCGGGATGATTTTTCCCTCCAAGTCACTTCAAATGAAGGAAGAAGCAGGTGTTTCTTGCCCTAGCTGCACCAGTTTCAAGCACCCACAGCCTCCAACGCAACCAGCTGCCACCACCCATATGTAGATGCATTTTCACTCTGCTCGCACAAGTCTACGTTCCGGAGAGTGCCCCGGGTGTCTTGGAATCAGTGGGATTCAAGTGAAGACTGTACAATAGGCCTGGCGTAATTAAAATGGCATCCTGGCATGGGAGTGCGCACTTCCTTTGTTCTGCTCTCCCGCTTCTCAGCTGAGAAGCTGTTTCTGGGTCTGACGATGGGGAAATGGTATTGGGAGCTACAATTACTAGATCAAAGGTGCAGAGTATTTAAAAGCTTTTGAGCTGTCTCTTTAACACTGCTCTTATTTTCTGTCTGGGATCTACACCACCTCTAACCTCATGGCAGACGTAGATAATAAAGAACAGTCTTTAGATTAGTTTATTGTGATGTGGGCAGGGACAGCGTTGGGATATTGTTTTTGTGAGTGTTTGTGGTTAAAATACTGGACATTTTTTTTTTCCCTACATCTATTCTTTTTTAGCTCAACAGTTCTGTGGATATAACTAGAATAGTAGCTTGTAGAAGGAAAAATTGAATGCTCTCTGTTCTCCCTGCTGTACTTCAATCGTATTGTGCCTGAGCTTGAGTAAAATTCCTTGTATTCTATCACGGGAGTAGTGAGAGATGATGAGAATTGTTTCATGTTCTTTCAGTGCTTGGAAAAAGAGAACTAAGTGGTTTGTCGACAGGGTCTGGATTTACATGTCTTTTTAAATATTTTGATTATTCCCACAATGTTAGGCTTATTTATTCCATCCACAAATATCTATTGAGTGTTGGGCTAGAGTTGAAGTTGAAAGACCAGTTGGAAGGCTGCTGCATTATACCAAAGAAGAGATAATGGTGGCTTAGGCTAGAACAGTGGTAGTAGAGGCAGACAACACATCTTATCTTAAATAAAAAATTCTTTGGAAGCAAAAGTGACAAGAGGAGCTATATGCCAGGCACAGGGCTTGGCCCTGAGGCTACATCAGTAAATAATGCAAATGAGATTCCTGCCCACTTGCACGGAGGTTACACTGCAATGAAGAAGACAGACAATAAGCACATGCTTTTAAAATATAGATTTTAATCATCTCTAGGAATGGAAAAAAGGTAATGTAGTAGAGAATAATTAAGGAGAAGCGGGTAGCTATTTAAATTGGGTGTTCATGGATGGTTTCCCATGAGGCTGAGATTTGAAGGTCAAGCAGAATCCAGATACGCAAAGAGCTGGGGAAGCACAGTCCAGGCAGATGGAAGAGCCTGCATGCTGGTCGTGCCACAGAATGAGCTTGGCACAGCCTTGGAATTATCAGAAGCCCGGTGCGCCTGCGGTTGTCAAGGAGGGGGAGAGAGAGTGATGTGGGTAGAGTCGGTGAGATCATACAGGGCTGGGTACAGGGTTTAGATTGCATCCCAAGTGAAGATAGAACCAGTGAGGAATTTGGTACAGAGTATATGATGAGATACAATTTTTGTTTAAAGAGATTACTCTGGCCAATCTGTTGAGAATGGACTAGAGATGGGCTCCAGGTGAGGCAGGGAGACCAACTGGGAAGATTTTATAGTAGTTCAAGCCATGGATGATGGTGGTGTGGATGAAGGTGGTGGCAGTAGAGACAGGGAAGAGTGAATGTATTCAAGATACACTTTGAAGGTGACAGAACTTGGTGGTTTATTGGATGTCGAGGATGGGATCAAGGTGGGGGAGAAGATAAAGGGAAATGTTTCTGGCTTAAGTAATTGGGTGGCGAGCAGTGCCACTTAATGGAAGACTGAAGCCATTCAGAAGTTGCAAATCTTTCTTTCCTACTGCTTACTTGCTCCATCTTCTAATATCACATTACTTACTCAATGATGGGGTACTGGGAAGAGCGCTGGACTGAGCATTGAGAGAGATGTATTACTACCTAGCTGCTGGTATGACCTCAATTAATTCATGATGTCTGTTTTCTTACTGCTTCTGTGGACATCAGCAGACCCACCTTACTTTGATTTCTTCCTACTTTCAAGACTTCCTATAAAAAGCCGGGCGTGGTGGCACATGCTTGTAATCTCAGTGCTTGGGAGGCTGAGACTGGAGGATTTGAGTTCGCGGCCAGACTCACCTGCTTAGTGAGGCTTTCTGCCACTTAATGAGACCCTGTTTCCAAATAAAGAATAAAAAAAAAAACAGGACTTGGGGTATTGCTTGGAGGTAGAGTGCCCCAGGGTTCAATCCCCAGTACCAAAAACAAAAACAAACAAATAAAAACACTACCTACAGGGCACCAAATCCAGAGGAAGGGACATTGATCCTTAGGACATAATATCAATTTCTGTAGTAATGATGGTATTTGGAGAGAAAAATTCTTAGGTTTCTAAATTAATAATATCTTTTGCTCTTTTGCTTTGCTGCAATAAGTGCTGGGAGAATCAGTAAAGTTATAGAACTAGAGAAGTTGATAGGTTTTATTATTTTGTTAAGCACCTGAAACTGTGGCAATTATGGAGCATTGTTTAGATATAATCATCATCTACTTTTTATTAACTCATTTGCATAAATAAAGTCCTATAATTTTTTTTTACATTTGTAGTGTACTTATACATACACTTCTGTCTCTGGAAGTCCCTTAGCATAACATTTACAAAGGCACTTTGAAAAGTTTAAAGTGCTGTGCAAATGTAGGATGTTATTAATATTGACCTGTCAACTAATTAGATGCTGGAGTGAAGACAACTTTTCCTCCATAGTAGGTACTGTTTAAAATTCCAGGAACCATTTTAGAGCTTGAATCCCTACTCTTTGATGGCACAGGGTTATATTGTAGACATAGTGCACTAGGCATGTCTATTTTGATGCTGACTTCCTCGCAGCTTCTGCTGAAGGAACAATCCTAGGCTGGTGATGGGTGCCATTGCCCTAGTTATAGACCATTAATTCAGAAGAAGAATTGGACCCAAAGGCACTAAGTCATGTGTTGGCCAGCAACATGTGATGGGAATGCCCACACACAACCACGATGAACTGCTAGAGCTGTTGAATGTTTTCTTCTGGGAGTTTGAATTGGAAAATTCTGAGGAAGTAAGAAAGTGGCTAGCAAAGGGAACTGAAAATTAGTATAGAGAGAAACTGGGAGGTAATTCAGGACCTCTGCAAACTGAAATTATGAAGTAGTAGAAGTTTCGATTATTAGGAGTAATGTGGTAAGGAAACTCCCTCGCTTCTTGAAACAGTTCCCGTAAAAGTTCCCAGTGGCCTGCTAGTTACCATGTCCAACAAGATCTTGGTCCTCATCTTCCTCATCCTCTTTGTAGGTTTGGATAGTTATGTTTTCTCTTTGAAACTCTCTTCTCCCCTACTTCTTTGTTCCTTGCCCCTTTCTGTCTCTATTCTTATTTTTTGAGTATCTTATCCCCTTATGAATCACTTTATGGAGGTGATTCAAGCTTTATGAGACCCCCAATTTCTTGATTTATCAGAATCTGTACTGACATGGATCTACCAGCACCATAGACTTTTCCCATCCAAAGTAAAACTTACCTCATGGCCATCCTTGCCTCCCCCTTCTGTTAATGACACTCCATCCTTCCACAAGCATAGGGTTTAAATCATGACATTATCTTTTATTTCTCTTTTTTCATTACTCCCTGTAGTCAGATACACACACGCATGTGCATATGCATGTGTACACACACACTCAAGATATGTTGCTAGATTATATGTATATGTATATATATACTATATATGTATATATATATACGTATATATATTTATAATACACACACACATACACACCCCAAATGTCTTCTCTTCTTTCCATGCTTACTGTTAGCCATCCCTCTTTTCATCCAGATCATCTATCTCTCACTCTTCAGAATCTATCTTAATTTCTTTGCATTAGGGAGACCAGTAGAGTAGAGAATGGAGATGGGAGTAGGGAGGAGAGAAGGGAAGGGAAGGTACTGATCAATTAAATTGAACAAATTATGTTATGTGCATATACAAATATATCACAATAAATCCCACTGTGCTACATTATGGTTCACTGACTAATCCTTTCAATCATGTGGACATTTCCTTAAAAAAAGAAATTGGCTTAAATATCTCTCTATTCTAGTCCCTACCCACCCCCCGCCATAACTGAGCTTGGCACAATATCTCCCATGTAGGAGGTGCTGGATAAGTGTTTGTTGATTTTTATGAAGGAACTTCACTGCCTTTCTCAAATAATGGCATTTGAATCTAACTCCACTGACAATTTATCTGCAATTTCAAGCTAGTGAACTATTTTTCCTCTGCCAAATGCATACCTTTGTATTTGGCTCACTCTAGAATCCTGTGCTATTAACACCTACTTGCAATCCTCAATCCTCTATTAAAACTTTTAATGTGTGCAGGTTTATTCAAGCAGAGAAAATTGTCAATTGTAGTGAAGTAAAAACAGATCTTGTGAGGGTTGTGCTATCTTGGGCATGTCAGATGGCAAAGAAATAAATAGGCTTACAGGGAAAAAAACACATATCCTTGGCTTAGGAGAAAGAAGTTTGGTAATGAAAAGAAAAAAATATTGAAGGGATGGAGTGGGGGTAGAAGGCAAGGATATTCTTTAGAAAGTAGCTTGATGGAGAGGAGGCCATTAATATAACATGGAGCCCGGTCTGACACTTACCCTTTCTTCAGACGCCTTAATTGGGCCTGTGAGCATTCTCAAAAATGGTAAGATGTCAACACTAATGAAAATAGAACCATTTAGCTCGGAAACTTCTATATCAAATATTTTTTAATGTTGCTCTTGCCATGGTTCACAGAGAGAAGGAAGTTACATGTTCCTGTTGGAAGAAGCAAGTGAACTTGAATTAGTTATTGCTGAGTATTCTCAGAATTAACCAAAAGGGATAGTTTTGGCCTAGATATGATCTAAAGTCTCACAGTGTAAATATTTGGCAATTCTTCTATTTCGGTAGTAAAGTTAATTTATGGTGTCTCATTCTGAGTTGGGCTCCCCATGGAGAAGACACTGAACTTCCCTGGGCCAGAAGGTCTGCTCCCATCCTCTGTACTCGTAAACCGACTCCATACTTATCTAGAGCAGCTGCTTTTAAATTATTCCTAGAAATGTTCAGGGGCCGCCATAGGAGAGTCTGTGGGGAAAGACACCAGGGAGTGGGGAGGCAAGCCCACCGCCTCAGCTGCGGAAGCTTTGCTTTATCTGTTTGATAGATATTTTTGTTTGAGGAGAGAACTCTGCTGCTTAAAAAATAAAGATAGTAAAAGGTAAAGGGCAAAAATGAACTTTAATAGATCACACATTGAGTGGCTTCTGAAGTAACCTGTGCTTTTTTACTT
Source organism: Graphiurus murinus (assembly GCA_004027655.1). Lineage (NCBI taxonomy): Eukaryota > Metazoa > Chordata > Mammalia > Rodentia > Gliridae > Graphiurus > Graphiurus murinus. The sequence goes on from PVLC010015984.1 coordinate 27,489, forward strand.
CCACAGCAGCCTTCTAGAATGAGATGGAATAATTGAGCATTGCCCTGGAAATCTGACCTAGAGGCCTGCTTTTGTGAGCTATCTCTGGTCCCACCAACAGATGAAAACTCTCGAACACTTCTTTTTTAGAACCTTGTGATACAGATACTCTGCAACCAGGGTATTAGAGAGCCAGGGGAGACTTGGAGCATTTATCACTGGCCATTTTACTCAGGTCCTATGGTCAGTGCAGGCATCCATCATAAAAAAATATAGTTTTACTGCAATAGAGATTTTGTTTAAAGTTTTATTTATGGGGAATTTGGGAGAGGATAGGAAGGAATGCTGAGTTGGATAGTAAGAATATCTCTGGGACATGGGAGTAAGGCATAGGGAAGAGTAAGGGGAACCAAATTATACCTTCTTATTTCATTAAATGCAACATGTATTATCTCATGCAAATAAACAGACATCACATGTGCTACCATTGGTAGTGGAAAAGGGCAGACCTTTCATCTTTCTTATACACTTTCAATTCCCCTATAAACATCCTCTTCTGAGTTACTCACTCTGTCTGGTTGCTCTCTTTTGCATCCAGTCTACCAAAAACTGTTGGAGAATCAAGGAGTCTTACCCTATTAAAAATCCATGTGTCCAGTTTTAACTGGGCCATTGTCTCTTTTCAGTTGTCATATTTCTTTTTCTATTCCATGCTCTAAGGAAAGGGTATAATTAAATAAAAGATCTTGAGATGAGATCATCCTGGATTATCTGTGTGAGCCCTAAATCCAATGACAAACGAGAAAGAGAAAAATTTTAAGAGACGCACACAAAGCAGAAGGCCACGTGAAAAAAAGGGCAAAGACTAGGATAACGTGGCCACAAGCAAGGAATGCCAACAGTCACCAGAGGCTGAAAGAGGCAGGGAAGGATTCTCTCTTGGAAAGTAATAAAACCCTGAAAATACTTTGACTTCAGATTTCTGGCTTCCAGAACTGTGAAATAAGAAAAGGACGTTTTTTGTTTTGGGTTTTTTTTTTTTTTTTTTTGCAGTATTGGGGATTGAACTCAGGGGCATTCTACCTCTGAGATACACCCCCAGCCCTATTTTTTACTCTTTATTTTGAAACAGGGTCTCACTAAGTTGCGGAATGCCTCGCTAGGTAGGTGAGGCTGGCCTCGAACCCGGATCCTCCAGTCTCAGCCTTCCAAATGTTGGGATTACAAGTGTGTGCCACCACACCCGGCTAAGTATGTTGTTTTAAGCTATCCCATTTGTAGTAATTTGTTGCAACCACCCTAAGAAATTAAATTAATACTTCTACAGTTCCTGCACTTTTTATCTTTTTTATCAATGGATGGTCTTGAAGGCTACTTTTCTCAAGAGACTGAGACCATTGTCCAAAAATCCCCTCATTCACTTTTTCCTTTAGTTTTTTTTTTTTCTTTCACTCCCCAAATCATCTTTTTGAAAAGACATTTATTTCTTTGCAGAAAGACCCATTTATTTCTTTCTCCTTTTTCATATGAGAAAGAAGAAATTCAAAGCTGAATCCTCAACTGATGCAATTGACTCTAGCCCTTTCTGGGTCTTGAGAGACCTGACTCCCCTTGCCCAGCCTTCTCAGTCTCAGACTGGGAAGGAAGAAAAGTCTAAGGGTCTAGCATTTCCCAGATGCGCAGAGTCAAGGGGAACCATTGTCGAAAGAGAATTCTAAGTAAAGAACTGGATCAGAGAGGGAAAAGAGAAACTCTGGACTAGAGAGTGAAGCAGGAGGATAGGTTAATGAGATCACCAAAAAAAAAAAAAAAAAAAAAAGACTGGAGAAATCAGGAAAGAACAGAAACTGAAGAATAAAGAGCTATACTCCAAGCCACTTGTCAGTATAAAGTCCTATTAATTTCTCAGTGGGGACTCCTCTATCTCTCTTCATTTTAATAACTGCTCTTTCTAAATTTCATTGTTTCCTCTTTACCTTTAGACATATTATTCTTCCTTTTTTTTAACTTAAAAAGTACTAACATTGTCTAATGGCTTGCAATGAACATAGGATTTTGTCTGTTCCACACCTCTTTTCTTTGGGGAGAGTCAACAATCTTCTTCTTTTAAAGACTATCTTGTCTTCTTGTGCGGTCTGACACTGTCCATCCTCACTTGCAATGCTGATTGTGCAATCAGTCCTTCCCTGTTATTTTTCACATTGGAAATAAGGAAACTGCTTTGGTGATAACTGAGGATAAAAGAGCTACTAACCACAATTTGCTCTGCTATGCTCAAGAAGGTAGTCTGCCGTAGGAGAAAATGAAGTCAATACTCAAAGAGAAGCAGAGATGGAACAGGGATATAGAGTTTGCAGTAATTGAGTCTCTCGCTATAGTCATCCCTGAAGATACCACACCTGTGGTTTGAACAGATGAGCCAATACATTTGCCCTATTGCCCATGCTTGCTCAAGTTCAGTTTGTGTTACCCGTCCTTCAGACTATCAATACTCTCTTGTCCTGGATGACCACCAACCTCCTCTGGTCTCCCACAGCCATTGTTTCCATTTCAAAGTTGGCCTTCTAGCCAGATTCAAGAGCCTTCTTTTTGTTCTTGACATTATTTCCCAATAGTGTTTGATTACCTCTTTTCAAATATGCTCAGGTGTTTCAGGTCTCTCACATTACACTATCTTATTCTCTTATTTCATTGCTGATTTGTCCAAGTTTCTCTTCTACCCCCTAAATATTAGAAGTCCCTAACGCTTAGTCCATGATGTCCTGCTACTCATTGTTTCTGCTCCCATCCTCAGTAATATTCACTTTCTGTTGTCTAGCTCCCTTTATTTTAAATTTATAGTTCAAACTCTTGCTGACTATATTTAAGACCCAGAGGAGCGGAATGATTTGCCCAAGGCTAACCACCTGGCAGGATAGAGCTACCCTGCTTCTTAAGGAGTTTCCCTTAACACTCCCGTAATGATTTATTTTTGTTCTTAGCAAATTATATGCCAATCTATTTTATGATTGTTTGTGCTTCTCAAATTACTGCGGTATTATTTACATTGATCTATAGCTGCATATATGGCCACCTTTTGGCCATATGAACATACAAAATCCAAACTTATGAACATGATCATTTTAATCATAATTATATCACCATTGCCAAGAAAGTATTTTTTCAATCAAACTACATTGAGTCAATTTCATTATTAGATCAATTTTTCATATAAGCCACTTAAACAATTTCCATTTACCCATTTCCATTTAACCGAAATTATTTTTTCAAAATCAAATCTTTAACATGAATTTTATGATATTTGATTTATCCATCAGTTTTTTTTTTCCGTAAACAAGTATAATTGTCCAGGTTTACACATAAAATTTTTGTTTAGAGGATTTGGTTCTTCTGTCCCTTTTTAGTCAAGGACAAATTTTGCCATAGGGAGTTTTAGCCATTATCTACTTTGCATTGGTTATTTCAACCAAGTCTATTTTTTCTCAGACCCATTTTTGAATTTTCAGTGTTACCAATGAGATTTATTTCTTGGCTGCTTTTATTTATAATAAACTCTACTATTTACATGTTTTAGTCATTGTCAATTTTGTTTTGTGAGTTTTCTATGTTGTGTTAGTTGTAAATTAGACAAAAGTCTAAAAATTTTTATTTCATTAATTCAATCACAAGTTACCTTGGATAGTCCACTACACACTGTACTATTCTAGGCACTTGGGATATATCTGTGGAAACAGATAAGCCTTCTGCTGTTATGTGATTCCCTTCCTAATGTGGGTGAGAAGAGAGCACAGAAGGAAACAAATAAATAGGAAAAACAATTTCATATTGAAATAAGAGCTCTGAGAAAAGTTAGACAGTATAATATGACCATGACAGGTTAGAGGACTGCATTAGATTGGATTGTTCAGAATGTTCTCCCTGAAGAGGTGATCTTTGAGCTAATACCTGAATGACAAGGTGATAAGCATAGAAGTTTCTTAACTGTTACATTGCTAAAGTTACAAAAATGTGTTCATGAACTCCCAACTACATTGTGTACCACTTTCCCACCTCACAAGAGGAACAAAGAGCAAAGGTCATACAGGGGGATTGAAATATGCTGTTTTGTATTTTGCTTTCTTGCAAAATACATGTGCCAAGAAAGAAATATGCAAATTAAAGATTGTGCCAGGGTGGGAGGAGAATAAGCGTATTTTTGCTTCCCACGTTATACAATATTTTTGTTATAAGTTTTCCATAAAAACATAGGATTCATGGCCTTGCATACTAGTTTCTCTTTTTCATTCATGTGGGTGATGTTTGATCTCCTCCATGAGATTGAAAGATCAATTGTGGGGACATATTGCATTTTATTCTTCTTTTGTTAGTCATTGAATACTAAGCATTGTGGATTGAGGATTCCTAAAGATTTTCTATCATCAAATACAAATGAAATTTTAAATATTCTGCTGAAGAGCAGAACTTTAAACTCTAAAATAGTAAGTTCTTCCAACAGTTAGATACTGTTATCTGTTAGGGTTTGGAAAAGCTCATGTATTGGCAATGCAAAAATATTCAGAAGTGAAATAACTGAATCATGAGGGTTCTGATCTCATTGATGGATTACTGGACTTTTGGGGTGGTAAGATAGGCAGGTTGGATGTGACTGGAGGAGGGAGGTCACTGGAGGTGTGGCCTTGGGGACCATATATATGCCCCTTGTCCCTCCTCCCCCTCTGCTTCCCACTGCCGTGCCCTGACTTCTGCCGACATGAATAGGCCCAACTTAGACTGGAACCTTCAGAACTGTGAGCAAACAAATCTTCCTTCCTCTATGTTGTGGTCGTCAGGTATTTTGGGTCACAGCAGTGAGAACCCTGATTGAAATACTAACCATTTGAATTCATGTGCATTGCAGGTAATAGGCCTTTCTCTTTCAGTGAAACTGGCTTTAGAATGGACAGACTCTCCTTACAAAGTGATATTAAACCAACTCCTGAGGAACTTACAAATGAAGGGACTTGCCAAACCACAGAACAAACTCTCCTAGAAGAGTGAGAGGACAGCAAACAGCTGTTCACACACAGATTGAGAAAGTCCTGACCATCTGCAGTTTAAACGGCAGTTACGTTTGCACTCTCTTCCAAGGACTAGTGCTCAGAACTGTGCTCTTGTTCCTGTCCACTGCCTGCATGAAACCATAACAAGGAACCAGGGGAATTTCAGCTGCACCTTTACTCTGGAGGGGACGGGGATGGAGGTTGGTCTTTTCTACTTGCATCCCCTTTCCATTCTGTGATGTGTACGTATGCACATTCACATGCACTAGCACTGGTAACTTTGAGCAAAGTATAGGTTTTGTTTGCAGAACCCATTTTAAACAAACAGATGAATGCACATAATATTTTTACTCCTCAAAATCTGGACTACTTAGCATTAACATTGAATCATTGAAAGAGCTCCAAGGAAAACCGTATAATGTAATGCACCCTGCCAATGCTTACATGTTTTTTTTTTTCCTTATGAAATCACAAAAAAAATTATGCTTAAAATAAATAAAGGCCAGTCTTTTCTCCAGGAGTCTATATTTATGTAGTTTTGTTTCATATGAAACAATAGAGACAATTCTTAAATCTTTTTGATGTTACAGTCAGTGAAAAAAAATTAGTCATGATGAATACCACTTCCCAGAGAAAGTATAACATGTGAACAACATTCCTATTACTGTGAAGCCTTGGGAAAGTCATTTATTGCCTACATTCTTACAACATCTTTGTAAAACAAAATATATTTATCTACTTACTCACTTAACACATTTTTGGAGTATCTACTATGTACCAATGACATTCCAAGAACTGAGAACACACAGGTAAAAATGTGTAGTGCTTATCCTCAAAAAGTTCATTGGCTAGCAAGAGGACAATTCTACAAATAGTTATAACATGTTATACTATATTAAGTATCATAGTCTATGTATTGCTTTTCAATCGCTGCTACAAGAAAGTATCACAAACTTAGTGGACTTAATAGCTTTATATAACAAAATTTCATTCTTCTAAGGTCCTAGAGGTCAGAAGTCTAAAAATAAGGTATCAAAAGACCTACATTCCTTTTGTAGACTTTGTGGGGCAATCTAATTCCTGTCTTTCCCAGCTTCCAGAGACTGCCTACATTCTTTGGCTCATGTGCTCTTCTTCCATCTTCAAATCACATTGCATTAATCTCTGGTTCCATCATTACACCACTTTTATCGGACTTTGACTCTTGTCTTTCTCTTATAAAAATCGTTCTTATTCCATTGGGCCCACCTGCATAATCCAGGATAATCTTCCCATCTCAGAATCCTTAATCACATCCATGAAATCATTTTGCCATGAAAAGTTCTTGGAAATTAGAGCATTGGCATCTTTGGAAGACCATTATTTTGTCTATTGTATTTATTATATTATAAAGGGCAGCCTCCATACAAAGTGAAACATAAGCTTGGGAGAAGACATCCTAAGTCAGATGAGAATCAAAGAGACAACACTGAGCTGGGAGTTGAAGGCCAAATAGGATTTTGCCTGATAAAGCCATCAAGGGGGGAAAAAAAAGCTTTTCAGGAAAAGAGAACAATGATATTCTTTTCTGCTTGAAGAAAGGGAATTGTTCTAGAGGACCAGAAGGACAAAATCTCAGGACAGAAAGAGACCTTAGAGAAACTCTGGTTGAGATCACAGCATTTGTCAGTTGAGGAAGCAGGAAGCTCAAAAAGGTGCAATGACTTGCCCAAAGGAAGATGTCTAGAGTGGCAGGCCACATAGGGACCAGGACCACAGCCCCTTTTCTCCTCCTAAGCCCTTTAGAAACTGTTCAATGATTAGACATGTGCTAGGTTCAGGTGACTGGGATTTTTGCCTACTTTCCAATTTCAGTAAAATTAATGAGAACTTAATGCAGAAATCAAACCATTGTTAACTGGCAAAGTACAGTGTTTGATTTTTAACTGAAAAACACAGTATTTTCCAAAAAACCTCAAATCCCAGCTGGATTGATAGCTTGGAGCAGGAAGAAGGATCTAAATAAAGATAATGAGACATATTCATTTTTAAAATGACAACTCTCTAAGCTCAATGATTTCTTCTTAAAATGCGAATTGGCAGGTGTCAGTGGCAAAAGTTGTCTGACTACAAAATGGATGTTTGTTGAATAAAACCCATTAATGCTTATAGAATTCACTGTCTCAGGGAGGAGTTCATGACAGTATGACGTTCACAGAGATGCACTAAATGGGCTTTTTATCCATTATTTTAGTCACTGGTGGGAAAAGGGCCAGATTTGACTCATAATCGGCAGCCTGAGCACTTCATAAATATTGATTTAAGTGATAGGCCATAAGGAGTCTTAATTGTGCCACAGCACAATGACATTACTTAAGTGTGACTGCATGAACATTCTGACTGCTCATGATTACTACTGTTCTTTCATAGAAATTCAGAGAAATAATGCAAGTCTCTTTCTCAGCCCATCTCCCCTTGGGAAAGTTACTTACTCGACTACAGAGCTTTTTTTTTGTTTTTAACTTCTGGTGATGAAACTCGATAGTTTTGCTGGATTCCAAATTATTGGAAGCTCACCAACTCTTCAAACAGTCACACAGACTCTATCCTACAATGAGCTGTTTCCCCTTGATTTTGTATTTTGCATTTTGGATAGCAGTGTATATTTGGCATAAATTGCATGGGGATTTGGAGTAATAGATACTTAATTGAGTCCAAGATAAGTTAGAAGTTCTGAAGAAAAATAATCTCCTTCACCAAATTACTGTGAATTTGAAATTCCAATCCTATTTTACTAGAAACCCAGAAGGTGATCACTTGTAAATATTTTTTTTGAGAATGCTAATGTTGCAAAGAGATAAGAATGATGAAGCAGTCTTTCATAAATTCAGAAAAAATGATTGGGTTCAGATTGGAGAATTTGTAGATTAGTCTTAGGGAATATGTTGACTGGCAAATTAGTTATAAATGGGAATTAATAGTTCAGGAATTTTTTTGAGGCAAAGAGGAATAGTCTATAGAACATGAAGAACTGGTAACAAGGGATTGTGGGAATTGAATTGGCTATTTGCCTAACAGCAAAATTGATTAAGCTAAGAAGGATAATGTCCACAATCAGATGTTGAAGAGGAAGATGAATACTGGTGCATTCCAATATCATCCAAGCAAGGGATAGAAAAATCCAAAGATAAGAGAATTATGGTGTCCAAGGACTACAAGGCAAGTACTTGGTAACTAAAGCCATATTATGGAATTGCACCCAAGAACTCAGACCAAACCAGGCTAGCTCTTGCTTTCTCTGTTACAGATTGGGAGTTGGGGTGGGGGAAATGGTATTTTGAGTGCATCTGGAAAATATTATCTCTAAGTAATATTTATGCTACTATTAGAAGTAATAATAGAAGTGATAATAGAAGTAATAATAGAAGTAAATTGGGCTGGATCGTGCAGCTGGGCAGATAGGGTTCAAAGCTGACCCTTTCTATTTAGGAATCTAACTCAATCTCTCTGTAATTCAGTTTCATTGGCAATAATATCATCTCATGATTTGTTGATGAAGATGAAATGAAATGATGTAAGTAAGGTGTTTCACCTACAGTTGGACTCAGTGACTGTTGGCTTCCTGTGAGACTGAGAGCTTTACTATACTCTAGGCACAGTACTAAAGAAAGTGCTTGTGTTCTTGTCTTTTTATTCTTGTTTTTTTTCTTTAAAATGTATTCTTTGGCATTTCCTACTTCTATTTCTTTTCCCTTCTCTCCTCCTCTTTTCCTCCTCCTCTTCTTTCTTCCTCCTCCTCTTCCTCCTCCTCCTCCTCCTCCTCCTCCTCCTCCTCCTCCTCCTCCTCCTCTTCTTCTCTTCTTCTTCTTCTTCTTCTTCTTCTTCTTCTTCTTCTTC